>MU227649.1:13390994-13404832 GCA_018584345.1 Thuja plicata
GCTGGAAAACTGGAGTTCCTACTGGTATACTAATCTCACAGAGTTACAAAAGACAAAACACTACTTGGGTAGATGGAGAACTGTTTGCAATGATCAAAATTCTACAAAGACAAATGAAGATTAGATATAGGATACATGAGGACGTTGCTAATCTTATTCATGACTATGGAGTAAAGGTTGGTCTATCTGAGGAAGAACTGAAAGATATTAAGAAGAAGATGGAAGATAGATCCCTTGGAGTAGCTAGTGGAAGCTCTAATCCCCCTTCCACCCCTAAAGTAATTATGGTTGATAACACACCTCCACCACATCAGTAAGAAGAAAAAGAAAAGGAATTTACTCCTAGAGTAACTAGATCTAGTATGTAGACAAAAGAGAAGAATGGAGTTGAAGAAGAGAAGAAAACTAAGAAGAATAAAGCATGGAAACCTGGCATTAAAATGCTGGAGAAAAGAGAAATTGAACAAGGAAAATTGGTTTCAATTGATAAATATTATGATAGATATGAAGAAGAAGATAAACTAAAAATTGAAGACATTGTGATAAAACACATGCTTAGTTTCAAGAAGACACTTTTGGAAGTTGAAGGAAGCATACCCTCAGATTTGTATATAAAATTGGAAAGCAGAAAACATTTGGCACAAGTTGAAGATGATCAGATTAGAACCAAAGAGATTGATGACATGTTGCTTGTGTTATCCGTACAAGAGAGAGACATTATAGTCAAAGAATTGAAACCCCTGTTGAGGAAAAAGAACATATTACTAAAGATAATGGCGAGGAAATATGATGAAGTGACCGAGAAAACTCAGAAGGCACTTGAGAAGATACTGTTGAGAACTACTTTTTTCAAGCCCCCACCTCCTAAGACAGATTTACCTACATAATTGGGAATGGATGACAGCAAAAAGGACACAAAGATTAATGATGAAGAGAGTAAAGAAGACACTATTGCAGATTTCTATGTTTCTGGTGTGGCAGTAACACTAGACCCCTCATAAGATGAGAAGGACCCATTTATAGTAACCATGGACACTTCTATTGCTGATGAACCTAAGAAGGAAGAGGAGAATAAGGAAGATGAGTAGAAAGAGGATGAAGGACAAAATACTGAGAAAAAATAAGATGAAAAGGAAGAGGTAACTTCACCATCTAGCTTATTTTTGGAAAGTAGTAATGTAAATGTCGATAACAATGATGAAGATGAACTGGTGAAACTGGAATTCACCACATTGAACAAAGAAAAGGAGAAACCAGTACAGAAAGGAGATAACAAGACAAAAGTGATTTCAAGAGCTATTGATACTGTAAATAATTTTCTTCCAGTACCCTTAGTATTCCAGAATAAAGATGATATTGAGAACTTGAAAGTCACATTTGATGAGTTTGATGGCTACTTTGAAAATTTGCTGAAGACTACAGAGGAGAAATCAGAGAAAACATATGAAGAGAAGAAGCTGATAAAAGTATGCAAGTCCATCTCATGGGACTTAGGATTTGTGAAAAATTGTTTGATAAATGCAAAGAATTGCATTGTACATGGGAGAAAGTTATTTGGTTACAACATGAATCCTATCAGACACATTTAGAATGTTGAAGATATTATTGCCAAGGAAAGGGAAACTTTGAATAGGTTAATAGATGGTTGTGAAACATCTTCACATTCCACTATAGAGTTAGACACTGAAGTGACAAATATATTGCCTAAGATTAGTATATTGGAGAATGATAAGGAGAGAGTACTGAACAAATTCAATTTGTTGAGGAATTTCATTACTCTAAAGCTATCAATACTTGAGGCACATCTAATAGATTTAGAAAAGAATATAGATTCATTGGCTAAAGGCCTACCCACAGACTTGAAGAATGCTAAAACCACATCTTTTACATTGAATGGATTGATTCATATAGGTCAGATTTTGTTTAAGACATGGAGCACTAAAGTGAAGATTTTGGAAGATTCCTTCCAAGACATTATAAAACTTGTGAGCAAGAAGTGATACTTATTTATATGCACCTTTGTCATGGTTGTCAAAGGGAGAGCAGAGAAGAGAGAACAAAAAAAATGAATGAAGAAGAGAAGATAACAAAAATATATATATAAAGAAGAAAATGAAAAAGATGAGGAGAAGAAGTGGAGATAGTTTTGTTTTGTTGGAACACTTAGTATTTTTTGTTTTGTTACGTGTTGCCATCAATGCCAAAGTGAGAGGTTGTTGGCAAGTGATCAATTTGGGTAATGTGATTCACTTTTTGGTTTTCATTTATGGAAACACATCTAGGTTTAAGATCGATTATTTTGAAGATAAGTTTTGGTATGTCCAAAATTGACTAAGTACACAAACAAAGGTACAGTATTGTTTTGGATATCAAAGACAGAGATCGATTAATTAAGGCATGCAAGCTTAGTGGAAGAAAATATGGAGTATTTATAACATACATCTAAGATCAATTTGGATTTGGTTAAGTTTATGATAAGTTATAAGGATTTGAAGACTGACAGATAGCAGAGAACAGTGACACAGAGTAGTTGGACAACAATGAAAAATAAGGGAGTATGACTTGTACTCCAAGAAATTGAAGTTGTATTTTTTTTATTGATAGTCTATACTTTGAATATACAAGTGTGCCAACTATGCATTTGATATTTACTATATTAAATGTATTTTTTATTGAAGGCTGACTTAGTATTGTTTGTAATATTCATATTGAGAGCCAACTTTGTAAAGTTAAAAGATATATATGTAAGATCTTTTTGGTAAAGATTACGTAGTAGAGGAAGTGAAGTGAATATGGTATTATATCTGGAAGAGAAGACATGCAAATGGAAGAGAAGACATGCGAATGGAAGAGCAGAGAATGGCAGAGCTATAAAGGAACTATCAAAGCATTTGTGTTGCTTGTCTTTGTTCATGACTGATAACCTTTTGTAACAGAATTACATTGTAAGAGTTGTAAGCTCATTGGCCCCTAACAGGGTGTTGTGAACCTTTAATAGGGTTTTTATTCCTCTAACAAGGAAATATACTATGTAATATTCAGCTCCTAATAGGGCTAGGTCTCCTTATAGGGACATTATACTTTAGTACATGCTTGTAGGTATCATCCCGACTAGGGTTCTCCCTTGGCCAAGGTTTCCTCGTAAACAAATCAAGGTGTTATGAGTTTTGTGTTATTTGTTTATGTTCTTTCCTTTACTGAAATTGTATGGTTAATGTTCAAGTGGTTGAAGAATTTAATTAACTGTTATAATACCGATTCAACCCCCTCTCACTATTATCCATTCCTAACATGAAGCACCATCAAAATTAATTTTCTTTCATCCACTAGGAGGGAAATCCCATCTAGCTTCCTCCCTCTTAGCTTTCCTATCCTATTTGCTATGTTTCCCTTTTAATTTCCAATTATTGAAGAAGTCTATGTCCTCCTCATTCAAAGGTTCCATGACTCTATCCTTTAAAAGTAAATTTTCTTTAATAGCTCTCTTAATTCTGAAGAAAACCTCCTTCTCACTAGCCAAATTATTCCTGAAGACTCTCTCATTCCTCTCTCTCCAAACTCCCCAATAGACATAGGGTAAAATAAACTTCCATACCTTAATAACAGTCTCGTTCTTTGAGTGATTATTCCAAGAGTAGAAAAGACTCTTCATATCCTCAGGTAAAACCCACTCTATACCCACTCTATGGTTGTGTATATGTTATGATGTCATTTCTATTATGGTTTTCTAATAATACTGACCCTATATCTGTATGTGCATGGATCATTTGTATGTTTTACTTTTCTGTTTGGTGTGTTTGGTATGGTATGGGACACAGTCATAGTTACTTGCTTTGGTGAGATCCACAAGATAAACTAGTCTCAACCATGTTTGTTATATATATATATATATATATATATATATATATATATGAATATTTTCATCTTTGTGTTGACATGTTTGCAAGTACCGGGCTACGTCTTTCCTGAATTGGCAGGAGTGAGCGCGCCCTATCACAATATCTCAATGGTAAGAGAGGGGAGATAATATTCAGGCCTAAATCCCTAACCTAAACCCTTATTTTTTCCTAGAACTGGACAAGAATATAATTGACTATCCTATTTAAATCTGTCAAGTGACATGGACTCATGAGCCTTTCTATGTGTGCTTGTGTGTCTGTTTCATTTGTTTCTCTATTTCAGTTGTTTTTCTGATTAGATGGGTTTCAGTTGATTTAATGATGATTTTGGCTTATTTATTTAATGATTATTTATGGTAAATATTGATGTTAATTATTGCACCTTTTATAAGGTTAAAACATTGATATATTAAATATATGGCTATTCAATAATTAAATATTAATTAAATGTCTATAATTAATTAATTAATTAAATTATTAAGTCTTGATTTAAATAATTAAGATTTAATAAATATTAAATCCAATAATTGTAATTAATTGTACAAATTGAATTATTAAGTATTACTTTAAGTTGCATGATTAGTTGATTTCTTTAAATAGAAATATTCTCATGCATTTTCAATTATGACTTTGTTTTTATATTATAAGTTGAGTTGTGCATTAATTTAAGTGAAAATTGAAAATAAAGTATTTATTTTAATTTTTAATTAGATAATTAATATCCCTTTAGGGTTTCACTTTTTAAAAACCTCTTTGTCTGGTTTTCTATATCCTTGAATTGAAAGCCATTTTGGAGGTTGATCAATCAGGGAGAAGGAGAATTTAGGTGATTGGAGATTTGTGGAAAACTTAGGAGTATTTTGCATTCTTCATTGCTTTGGATTAGAATTAGTTCCTCTCATCAGTTACTAAGGTAGGATCTTGATCTTGATAATTCTAGCTTTTAGATCCCTATCCTCTATGCATCTGGAATGCTAGGATCCTTTGTTTGAATCTTCCTTGTTTGATATTATGTGATTTTATTGCTTAAAATTGGAAGAAAATGTTATTGGATCAATTCTATGGTTTTTCCTTCTTGATTGCATGTTAGGTCTATATTTTGGGCTTAAGGGTTTCATTTATTTACTTTGGTTGTAAATTGGGCATCAGGGTTTTCAATTGGAATGATTTAGTTTTCTATATTGCCCTTAGGGTTTCAGATTTGTGAAAAATGTCTTCTTTGAGAGAAATTTGTTATTGTTGCAAAAATTGGCTTGAAACCCTCAGATCTGTAAACTCCTTACCTTGGAAAGTAAAAATTTCAGCTTTACCAGGTTCTTGCCCAAACCCTAGATCCAGATCTGCATGGAGGAAGAGGAAAAATAGGAGATCGAATTACATGCTTAGAAAAATCTCTTTAAAAAGATCAATATTAGATTTAATATCTTTTTTCTTGTTTGCATTAAATGCATGGTTTCTAGAAAAATTTCATCAATAATCCTCATTTAAAACTATCTCTCTTCTTTAAATAAAAAGACTATATGCATTGTATATATGAAAATATACCTCCACTATTGGAAATATAGCATTTTATCCTTTTTATTATAAAAGAAAATAACTAAAAAAAAATATAGATTGCTGGAAAAAAAATACTGACTGGTATTTTTATTTATTTATTTTCAAGATTCTAAAATAAATATAAATAAAAGTTTTTTTGTCAATAAAATGCATGTTAAATTAGAAACCTTATAAAAAAAAGTTTTCATTTTTATTTTTTAAATTATAAAAAAATATATAAAAGGCAATTGGCTTTTGGGGCGGGGCCCACCACTTCCCCCACTCCCCAAACCCCACGGCCCGTGGGTAACTGCAAGGCCAACACAGTTGCGGAGCCCATGCAGCCCTCAAGGGGACTGGAGGGCCTGCATGTCGTGCGGCCTGCGGTACTCCCAAGGGAGTCTCGGCCTGTAAGGGAGAGGAAGGGGGGTTGTGACCTCGTGGGGACCCCCCCCACACCCATTGTTATGTTTTTATTTTTTTTAACTTTAATTTCTTTAAATTAAAATGCATTTTAGGTTTTAATGGAATTTTATTATTTTAAATTTAGTTTTTATTTTATTTAGTAATTAAAGGCTATTTTAATTTATAATTATAAATTTTATTATTATATTTTTAATAATGTTTTTATAATGTTATTAATATATATAGTT
Source organism: Thuja plicata (assembly GCA_018584345.1). NCBI lineage: Eukaryota > Viridiplantae > Streptophyta > Pinopsida > Cupressales > Cupressaceae > Thuja > Thuja plicata. The sequence goes on from MU227649.1 coordinate 13,397,083, forward strand.
TTATTATTATTATTATTATTATTAGTTTATTTATTCTTAAATAGTGTTTGTTCTTATATATATGGGGTTTAATTAATTTGATTAATAGATAGTATTAATATTTTGAATATTAATATCTGCTAATAGTTGTTACATTTGTATTTTCATACTTGTTGTAATTATAGTTGAAGTTTAGTAATTATTTAATATAATAAATTATATATATTAGATTTTATAAATTATTCTATAAAGGCTTAATGTGTATTTTCTTTGGAAAATTAATTATAATGTTGTTAGTAATTTTATTTGATAAACTAATTTATATAGTGCATACTATAAATGAGTTTATCACTAAGTATTTGATTAGTTCTTTCTGAAAATATATTTATCATGTCCTGATGTATTTTTAGGTTATTATTGAAATGAATTGTGTATTCTTTTCTTTTATGAAACTTTATCATTTTTGGGTATCTGTTGGGAATAACTAACTTTTAGGATGTAAAACCAGAGGTTTTGAGATTTAATTCTTCATGGTGTATTGTGTGATTTTTAGTGCTTGTTTCTTATTATGTCATTTTGGTCTTGATTTTTAATACCCAACCTGGTTTTTTCCAAACTATCTTATGTGATTTTGTGAGAGTACTTTCAGTTGTTCGGGTTAATTGAGAACATGTTGTTCCTGTATGGGCAAGAATTAGTGTTGTGATTTATGATATACCTTCATGTTATTATTATGAGCTTAGGTAGGTTAACTAATTGTATGGAGGGGAAGTGGCTTACAATTGGGGTCAGGTCCCTAAGTGGCTACTAGGATAACTCACTGGCAAGTTACTTAATAAGTGAAAACATGAAACATTAAAGGGGTTTTAAAATGAACTAATAAGATGTTTGAGTCTCTACCCATGTCTTGAGTGTTATTAAAAGCTAGGATGGGAGTTAGGATCATTGTCTTCACGAAAGGATTACTGAGCCACATAGAGTCACTTGGGGGCTAGGGTCTAGGGAGGACTACTAGGGTAATTCAAGGGTAGACTTATGTGATGACACTTCCCTATATAGCTTAAGTTATCCTACGTGTGTCAGTTACCTCTGGTATTGTGTAGATTCCTTATTGTATATTAGAGAGCTTCTAAGATCTTCGTATGCATTCCTTTATGATGTCTTGTATACCTTTGATTTTTCCTTCTTGTTGTATACCCATGTGAGTGGGCCTAATATTATCTCCTCAGCATGGTGGGATTGGACCTTTGGTTCCACGAGGTTGGGTGGTAGTGATTCTTATTACCATTAAAATATGATTTTATTCTTGATGCTTGGATGATCCTTGTTCTAGTTCTATCTTCTTATTCTTCTAGAGACTTTTTCAGTTTTGTGAGTTGTATACTTGTACCATATATGTATATTGGTTATTATCCTTTCATTGGATTTATTGTATTGTTATTCATTATTGCATACCCTGCGACTTATGCAATGGATGCTAATTCATGTATGTATACCTTGGGTATCAGTTTTATATGTGGTCTTACTATACGAGATGATTATTATGGATTCAGTTGTTATATCTTTATATGTTACTTCTTTTTAGTTGTTCTTCATAGATTAGTTTTCTTAAGTAATTATTTTTCAAGGAGCCCTCTAGATTTGTAACCTTTGTTGAGTTGTACTTATGAGTATGTCATGTATCTCATTGTGTTTCTTCCGCATTGTTATCATTATTGTTTGTATTTTTTTAAAAAAAAAATATCCTGTTAACTTAGTTGCATCTTTAGGTTAGTTCTCTTGGGTTCCCTGGTGAGGCATTACAGATACCTCTATTTCTTTGGAATTTATTACTGGAAGCCCTAGACTCTCTGGGTAGAGTCATTTTTGTTGACGATTCTAGTATCCTACACCCACATATGGATGCCAGAGCTTTGATTTCCATTAAACTTGGAATTGACATTCCAGAGAACGTATTTTTTACTTGGAAGATGGGATGTTTACATGTCTGGTGGAGTATCTAGGTGGTTTGAACTTGTGTTTCCTCTGCAAGTGAGACAACCATAGGAGAAGGAACTTCCCTCTCTTGGCCTCTACCAATAAGCATCATGCCTCCTCCAAAGTTGAGGCCAAACAAGTCAAGCTGGTGAACCCTAACTCACATCAACCAGCATCCTTCAAGGTTCAAACTCCAGGAGCCCCTGAGAATCCTACCTCTAGCTTTGATATTTTCACCCCTGTTGACCCTAACCCTAGCAATGTTAACTTTGAGAAAATTTCTCTTTCTCTATGATTTGAAAAATATTCCCTAGAGGAGCAATGAAAATCAACAAATAATGGGAAATGTGGTAAAATTCCACCAATACCAAATTATAAGAACAAACGTAAATTTAAGAATTGCCAACAATGGGCTATGGATGGGATTATAGGGAATGATGGTCCCTGCAAGAGAAGGAAAGGAAACATTAATGATAAAATTGTAGACCACCCCTCCCCCTGATAACTTCCTCCAAGGCTAAGAGGACATTAAGGAAGGATATGTCAGGGGGAGTGCAGAAAAAGAAGGGGAGAGTGGGGTAATTGAGTATTTTCAAGATGAAATGGATACTATAGAAGGGAAAAATGAGATGAATGCCATTGATTCCACCAATAGAAGATCCTTACATGATTATGACCTAATCATCATTTCGACGACCCCCCCCCTCTATTGTCCTCTTGCCAGCCCTTCTGGGTTGGAATATGTTAGAAAGAGGGGAGTTTTTTCCTCACATTCCCAAAAGGACGACCCTACTATCAAAGAGATCTATAGTGAAAGTGGCCATCATGCCATTTGTGGAGATTCCTTGGGAAGGAATTTTCAATTTCAATAAAGTCAAAAGAAAACCTAGGGTGACTGATTTCCCAACTAAAACTGAGAGCCCTATAATGGGAGGATACAAAATTGGTCCCAAGGAAGGAAAGAGGAAAAGGGGAAGACCTTTAGGATCTATTAATAAGAAAGATACCAAAAATAGTACTCACAGTAATAACCTACCTAAATTCTACTCAAGATTTAGGAATAGTTTGGATTTCTCTTCATAACTTATATGGATATTAATATTGCCTCTTGGAATGTTAAAGGACTAGAGTCCTCAAATAGGAAGTATATAGTGCAGAGGTTCCTGAGATTTAACAAGGGATTTGATTTTTTGATGCTTCAGGAAGTTAAAGTAACCAAGTTCACACTCAAAATATCCCTGAAATGTATTTGGAGAGAAGCTAATACCTACTCTACCACACATAACAAAGGGAGAGGAGGCACATATATTCTCATAAGCCCCAACTAGACCAAAATTGTCTCCAGATGGGGAACATCACCATGTACTAGGGAAGTTTGGATTATCTTTGAGTTCAAAGATAGAGAATTCAGGATATGTTCAGTATATGCCTCTAATGATTATAAGGAAAGGACTGGTTTATGAAAATTGCTATTTCAGCTAGAGGATATTCCCTGGATTCTGGGAGGAGATTTCAATATGGTAGTGAACTCTTGAGACAAGATGGGGGGTAATAGATTGGAAGGGCAACAAGAAGTTCTTATGGAATAGGTTGGTAGCTAAACACAAACTTTTTGACCCACTTAGTGGTTGTAAATATGACCACAAAGACATTTGGTACACTTGGTGCAATTTTCAACAAGGAAGCAAAAGGATTTACTCCATGTTGGACAAATTTTATTTCAATCATGAATTATTTAACTGTAAAAAGGATGAGGCTGGTAGATCACTACTAGGCTCATTTCCACTAGATCTAATGCTAAAATGTTCCCTAAAAGAAAATCCTTATGCCCTAACACCTCCTTATTGAATGAGATAGAAATTGATAATGCTACTTATATGATAAGATGGTACAAAAAAGCTATGGTAAAACACAAAAGTGAAAGAAGTAGATGAGACCAGAATATCACAAGTTGGAAAACCTTATTCAAAATAGTTGGGGAAAAAGAGCAAAGGATGCAAGATAGATAGAAGGAAAACTTTAGGAGGAGCTATCCAGGGTAGAAACTGACTTGCAAGATGACCCCTCTTCTGAAGAAGCTACATCTAAGTTGGTAAGAGATAAAGATAATCTTAGAAAGCTCCAGAATGATAAAATAAAAGGATTCAAGGTTAGATCTAGAAGTAAATGGATAGAATGCAGAGAAAGAGGCTCAAAATTATTCTTCAAGATTCTTAAAAAAAAAAGGCCACGGTTAGAATTGAGGAGATTTGGGAAGATGGGATTAGAATAGGTGATCAGAATAATATTGTCCAAGCCTTTGCACAATTCTACCTAACATAAGATTTTCACATCTGATAATAATGTGGTAGTGATGGAAGAAGCTAGGAATAAAATAAAACAAGTTGTTCCTAGTAGAGTTAGGGAAGAGGATTGAAACCTACTGAGAAAACCTAGAAGATTAGAGGAGATCAACGTTGTCATAAAAAATATGGCACTAGATCAGGCCCCTAGGCTAGATGGAATGCCTATAGAATTCTACAGGAAGAATGTGGACTGGATTGGGCAAGATCTGCTAGAGGTGTGTAGGGAAGCTTTTATACATGGAACCTTAGGAGGAGATATTAATAGTGAACTTATGAAACTTACACCTAATAAGGGTGATAGGTCCTTAATAAAAAATTGGAGACCTATCCCTCTCCTCAATGTATCATATAAGATCTTGGCCTAAGTCTTACCAATTAGACTTAAAGAGGCACTCCCAAGATTATTGATAGCAGTCATACTGGTTTTGTTAAAGTTAAATACATCTTGGAGAACTTGGTGACATGTTGGGAAGCCATGGAGTGGGCTAAAGAAACTAATCAACAAAAATGTATGTTGCTACTTGACTATGATAAATCCTATGAAAGAATAGAATGGGACTTCATATATATGATGATGGAAGCACTAGGTATACCTAAAGATTTTGTGAAGATGGTACAAAACTTGATAATTGGTGCCATGGCCAGAGTGAAAGTAAATGATATGAGATCAAATAGTTTTGAATTGACCAGATCCATTAGGAAATGCTACCCACTTTCTCAACCCCTATTTGTGATAGTTTCTAAAGTAGTAGGCTATCTGATTTTAGATGATTCACTCCTACCAAAGATTAGGGGAGTGCAAATTCTTGAAAATAAAGAAGTCTCCAATGTGTAATTTGTGGATGATATAACATTATTAGTAAGTCTGGAGGTTGAGAATCTGATTGCCTTTATGGAAAATATCAATTGTATTTGCACAACCTCAGTTAGTAGGATCTGAATGGAAAAATCCATCTTCCTAGGCTAGATAGAGGAACCTCTGAACTGGCTTTCTCAGTGGAATTTTAAATGGGAAGGACCAAATTAACAAGTCAAATATATTGGCATACCATTCTCTATGAACCCAAATATGAAAACTATGTGGGAATGGGTCAAGAGTAGAGTTAAAAATAAATTGATAAACTAGAATAGCCAATACCTATCTACTATTAGAAAAGTACAAGTGTGCCAAAAAATTTAGTCTTCCTACTCAATCTATTACTCCTTAGCTTGTTTTTTTTTCACTATCAGTTCAACTATCTCCAAAAAATCATAAGAGATAATTTATGGTCTGATGGCAGGGGAAACATAAAAGAGTATGTTGTTAGATAGGAATGGTGTATCACAAGTAAAAAAATGGGGGACTAGGAATGAAAGATCTAAGAATCCAAGGGATATCTCTTTCCACTAAGTGGATTATGAAATATATGGAGGGAGATGAACCATGGAAAGTTCTAATCAGGAACAATATAATAAAGGGACATCCTAAGAAAGGAAGGAAATGGCTTAATATGTCATTGAATGATATCCTTGCAAGTGAGATTGTGTTCAATGTGCAAGGATCAACAGTTTTTAAATCAATCTAGAAAGGATGGAATTATGTTAAGAAAATTTATAACAGATAATAAGGTAATCCCATGTAATAATATGATATGTGGTAATAGATCTATTTTGTGGAATCTAAAAAATAAGGGAAGGCAACTAGCCCTGTTACAAGGTTTCTCAGCTAGACTATAAAATGATAAAGGAATTTTCTGTATGGGTGATATTATTCAGAATGAAAATCTCACTGACTAGGAAGAGTTGAAAGATATATTTGGTCTACCTAAATCTCAATATAGGACATTATTTTTTTTAAGATCTACTTGTAAGAATATCAGACTTCCTAAAGATTTCTATGTTGACAGAATCCAATCAGTTGTATGGCCTCCTTACTAAAGATTCTCCATTTTTTCCCACATGAACACCTATTGGAATCTCTTCCTTGATCATGATGATTTGTCTAGGATATTTTATAACCTTTGGTCTTCCCTTGATGAACCTAAAATCAAGTGCTTCCTTTGGTGGCTCCTCTTGCATTGGTTATCTTTAAGACTCCCTAGTGGTGAACCTAATGTTTGTTCCTTTTGCATTCTCCCATAATATTTCGTCCATGTTATCTTTAACTTCCCCTTTTCTAAAGATATATGGAGGGTTTTATTGGTTGTCAAATCAATAGATTGGATTTCCTATTGATATGAAAATCCAATGCTGGGAAACCCAAATGATTTGGCCAACTAACAAGATTCAACCGAGGCACGATTGAACCTTCTGCAATTATGGCTCTGCAAAACTAAGGTTGGTAGGCCTATACCTTAAAATTATCCTTCAATTCTTAAGGATTTTTATAGTAGATAGAATATACATCAAATCCTCTCTCTCAAGTATGGAAAAGGCAATTGAAAGAAATCTAACTTAAAGCAATATATCATAAACTACACAACTGAAATACATTAAGTAATTGAAAGAATGTTTAGTAAATATGTATATAAATTGAAATGAACAGATAGATAGGATGTCACCAAAATTAAACAATGAATTGAATAACCACAATCCAATAAATGAATAGATCAGTGCCTTATTCTATCATGGGCAATAGAGTCAAATCCATCCCAACACTATGTACAACCCCAGAGATAGTTTTCAAGAAACATATCACTTTAAAGGTGTTCAAATGAGCATATATCTTAAGATAAATCCACAACTATTTCAATTGATTTTAACTTTTCAAATGATAAACTAATTTATTGTAGCCCTCCATGCAAGATGAAAAGACAAAAGCTGTAAATTTAATAAAAAGTATGCAACATCTAACTATCACTTTGAAGAAAATCAAAATATTTTATCCAAGGGACTAATAAAAAATGAAGTTGAATCAATTCCCACATATGATAGAAAAAGCACTTATCTTTATTGATTTTGAAAAAAATAGTACATCTAGGTTCTATAACCACCTGAATTTGGTCTGTTCCAACTATGGACCCTATTTTCCCTAAGTATGATCATACCCCCAATTATGTCCAAACGACCCTGTTACTGCTTGACATAATTCTTTTGAAATCAATTTAATCTTCTAAAGTGATCAAATCACTAAATTATTTACTTTTAGCCAAAATCAAAATCAATCAAATATATGGCTAAAAATGATTAATTTACTAGGAATTAAATAAATCCCTAAATCAATTACCCACTTGCAATCAACCCATTCCCCTAGCCTATTAAATTTAATTAAAATGGCTATAGTCCCCTTAGTTATTAAAAAGCAATTTAATTGTTTAAATAATTAATTCTTATATTTTAAATTAATTAAATAAGTTTAATTCATTTAATTAATATTCCCTTAAACCCCAACCTAACCTATCTCAACCACTTCTACCCTGGGTTCTAACCCATCTCAACCCATTCCACCCTTGCTAATCTAATCCTAATTC
>MU227649.1:13404882-13428766 GCA_018584345.1 Thuja plicata
AACAACTCCACCCACTTGAGAAAGTCAAGGAATCTCAAGATTCCTTTCTCAAGTCCACCTTCTCAAGCCACCCTCTTACACCCTTCCCATGCTTCTTTAAGGCTTTCATTAATGCCTCATTAATGAATATGCCTTAAGCCCATATCTCCTCCATGCCTCATTAATGCTCAAGGCATTAATGGCTCTTACATCACCATTAATGAGCCTCTCAACTCATTAATGAACCTTGTCTCCCCTCTCTCTCTTTCATTCTTCTATAAATAGTATGCATTTTGGAGCACAAAATAGCCTTCATCTCATATTATAAATGCATTGTTATGCTGTTGGAATAGACTTAAACTCATATTTTATTTCATAGTTTATGTTTATGCATTGTTATAATATCCATTTTTAGACTAATATGCAATGCTCATTGAATAATAGCTTGTTTTAAATCAAATATTTCATGCTAGGTTGTTTATGTCACTGGTATTTAGCATAAATCTGAGGGCTTTTATGTTATTTGCTACACTCATCCTATTTAGAAAGTAATAAGTCAAAGTTATGGTTTATATGCTCATTAACCCTTGTTTTTCACTAACATAATGAATTATTGAAGTGTTGTGTTGTAGATAACAGATGCAAAAATATACACACACATTTTTGACACCCACTGTGGGGCTTGAACTCCAACTTGGCCTTATTTTCTATCACTTTTTCACTAATTTGCATGCCTAGAATTCTGTTACAGGCTCATTTTTTACCATTCTGGATCACATCTGGGATACGCCATCACACCGCAGTAAATGAGGCTTGCATCCAGGATTTCCTGGATCATTTTTAGTTCAGGCTCACATCTGGGGAGGATACTGTCGCATCTTGTAAGAAAGGTCGCATATAGTATGTTGTATTGCATTCAGTAATTTTTTAGGCTCGCATCTGGCTAGAAAGTTTGCACACTTTGTTTTCCTAACTCTAACATTTTGACAAGTTGTGTTTTTGGTATCTTGTAGCCTAACAAGTGTTTTTAGGTTGTTCTTGAAGGTTTTCATGGGAGTTAACATAAACAGATACTAACTTGGTTTTTCAGGTTACCCAACCCCCATCTTGACTTTTATTTACTTGATTTCCAAATTAAGATACATATTCCAATCTAGCACTAAACTGAGTAGAGGATTATGCTCTTTTCCTTTTAAGGAAAATTACAAACTCACACATTAGTTTATGGGTTGAACGGAATTTGGAATTAAATGAACAAGCAATCTCACAGTTTAATTTCATTTGGGATCAATAAATGAACAAACACAAATCACTAAAATCTTGTGGTTCAAGGAACAACTACATCGTATAATTTCTTTTGGAATCAGAAATTGGACAATCAAAACATTAAATATGTGGGATCAAAGAACAAGTTCAATCGTTTAATTCATTTTGGATCAGTAATTGGACAAGAAACTCACTAAATCTCGTGGCTAATTGAACAAGGCAAAATTTATTTTTCAAGCAATCCTGTTTTTCTTAAATAGGAACAAACCAAATCAAGCTCAACATAGCTTGAGGGAATGAATGTTGCTTTGTGTGTTTTGGGATAAAATGGTTTAGATTAGGAGAATATGCTCTTGTTTTTTGGAAGAATAAAAAATCTAGACATCCAAAGCTCGTCAATCCTTGGTTCATATACTTAAATAGTAGAGGGCCTGCCGGTTGAGGAAAAAATCTCTCAGGAATAACCCAAGTGAGGACAGGTTTTATGCCAACCCTTCCAACTCACAATAAATAGTTGCTTCCTTGTAGGCTAAAGCCTCAGAAGATGGAGCCAGTTTTGTTCATGGAATTTTGACATCATTCCTTGAACATATCTGGGTATATGTAGAGTGGAGCCACTTGAATCTTTCTTGCAAGACTACATATATTCAGGTACTCATAGGGCTATATGCCTGAATTTTGCCTTGTGTAATTCTATGGGGGACGGTTTTGAACAAATTGCCCAATAATCTACAACAACTTCAACTGAAAGAATTCTTGATTATCCCCAAAAGGGTGATAATCTTTGTGCAAGGTAAAAAGTAATTTCCCCAAGATAATTGTCATATTGTGCCCTCACTTGTGTTTGGAGTCGGCTAATACAACATCATGACTAGAGCCATTGTATGCTTGGTGATGGATGTATTCTAATTAGCATTTGAGTGTGTACTTGAGTCAACAAGAAAACATTTTCATCTTCTACCTAGAGAATAGGAAAAGATGAGTGTTTGTTTCACCCTCCTAACAATGCAAAATTGTTTGACATGTTCAAAAGATCATTAAAAAGATAAGCTCCTCAAAACAATCAACAAGTTTCAAACCCTAGAGTACAAGTGTTTTTTATGCCTTACAACACTTCCTAATGCAATCTAGAAACAAGCAACTTCACACACTTCAAAAATGAACTTTTTAGAACTGACCAAAATTGACAAAGACATCATAAGATTGCATCCCGGATTTCTCAAGTCACATGAAGTATTTAGGATCACATTTGGTGTTCTAGCTCACATTTGATCAGCACATAGTTGCATCTAGATTCTAGGCTCGCATCTGGTGTCATCAGAGGCTCACATCTGGGAGCTCGCATTCAGGACAGTGGGCATTTGCATGATAAATTCTTAGAAAGTCTCAGTTGATTAGGATACTCTTTTATCTCTTTAGCTAGTTCCTGTTGTCTCTTCTGGTCTCCCTATTGTAATTTCAAAACTCTTTTGAAATGTCTACCTTGCATTCTTTGTCAGTCTTTCATGATCAGTTCAATACATGTGGTCTACCCGCTTTCTACCAACAACTTGGTTCCCAGCTCACTATCAGGGCACTCTAACCCTCTGACATTGGAATCATTTACATCCACCAACAACAAATAGTTACTTTTACCTAGACACGCCCACTTGAACAAACTGAAACTCTCACTTGCACTATTAGGAGACGTTAACAAAGTTGAGAAACAACTTCATGGTTAACACAAGATGCAACAAGTACGCAACTAAAGGATCAAAAGTGCCTCCTAAAACACCACACTTTCAAGAAGAAACTTCTTGTATTTCCGTTCTTGATATAGATTCCCCTCAAATGGATAGTGACACTCACATATGGAGTGAGGCCTTCGAGGAATATAACAATGGAAAACACCAAAAACCCAAAGATACTGATGAAGAAGAAGAACCCAAGTTCGAATGTCCTTTATTTGAATCTGGTAGTGAGGATGAAATCACTAAAGAAGAATATGAAAAACTTAAAAAAAGCAAGAGGTTCCACCAGATAATGGAAAGAATGATTGATGAGGATAAAGAAAAGTACTTCCTTCATTTAGCTTCCATGGGCATCAAATTGCCTGAAGATTATGATGTGGAAAAATTCAAGGAAAAGGAGGTACCAAACCCTATATCTATTCTCACCAAAAAACTCAATTTGATGCAAACAGAGCTCACAAACCTCAAACAGAAGAAAGAGAATCCCAAAACACAATACTCTTTGGATGCCATTTGTCCATTTGCTTTTGACAAGAGTATCACGATGGTCCCATTTCCTCCCAACGTGGCAAGACCAAAGTATGACAAGTACATGGGAGAAACTGATCCACAAGACCATGTGAGGGAATTCTATGCTCTAAGAATAGAATACATGCATGAACCTACATATCTCATGTGACTATTTCCAGGAAGTCTAGGAGGTAATTCCATGGAGTGGTTCTCAAAACTAAACACTAAGGTCAAGACATTCAAGGAGTTGATCCAATGATTCATCCAACATTACTCCTACAACATCCAACATGATGTAACTGTGATGGACCTATGTAATACCAAACAAAGAACTCGAGAATAATTTACACACTTCCTACAAAGATGGAGGAAGATTTTTGCACGATATTCAAGGGCCATTCCCGAAACATAGATGGAGATATTTGTTAATAATCTAGTACCTAAATTGAACTATGCATTGCAAATGCAAGACTCTCCAAGCTTCGACATAATGATTAAAAATGCCCTTCGTATTGAGGAAGTCATGGTCAAAAGGGGAGAGATCACCCTTCAAAATGAAAACAAGACCAACAACTCCAACTCCAAGCCTAAGTGGTGGAAACAAAACAAAAATGTTGTTAATTATGGAGTGGTTGATGCCTCTAACATTAATCCTAAACCCAAGGTATTCAATCTAACTAATGGCATGCAAGCAAGCAAGGATGCTAAGGTAACAACTCCTGTACCCAAAGTAAACAATAATAATAGCAAGGGACGAACATGGACTTCAAAACCCCAAAGAAATTTCACTCCTTTGGGAGAGCCTCTTGAGATTGTTCTAAAGAAACTATTGGATAACAAATTTCTAACTATCCCAGATTCCAAACCATGGGAACCAATGGTCAAACCCAGGTGGTGGGATGATAACTCTTATTGTGTCTTCCACAAAAACAAGGGACACAAGACTAATAATTGCCTCAAGCTTAAACATGTCATCCAAGACCTCATCGAAGGAGGTAAGATCAAAGTAGATGGACACACTACCAATGAGGATCATACAGCATTCAAAAAACCCTTTCCTAATTATGATCAAGGGGAAACATCTAAAGGGAAGAGTAATGAGGTAAACTACACCTATTACAAAAAAAATGTGATCAATATGCTTGACATTAAAATTGAATCCATCAATGTGGTCATAATCAAAGGTGTCTCATTCCACTCAAATGCTACAACCTAGAGCCAAGCACATGTTACAATCAAAGGACCTCCAAAACTAACATCAACATCTAAGGTTCCTATTGTAACTATTCCTAAACCAGCAGCAAAACACGTGGTTACTATTCCTGGAGAAAAATATGACTTGGTAGACAAGTTGCAACGAACCTCTGCCAAAATTTTCATTTTTGAGTTGTTCAAAATATCCACAGTACATAGGGAAGTCCTAGAACAAGCTCTATATTCTGCTAACATCCCAAAGGATATCGATATAGATGAGTTCCAAGAAATGGTCAATCACATCTCAGTGCCACACTACCTCTCCTTTTTTGAAGAGGATGATAAATCATTGACACATCCACATAATCAACCCCTCTATATTGAAGTCCTTATTCATAAATCCCATGTTAGACATGTGTTGATAGATGGAGGCACAGGATTGAATATCTGTACACTGGATCTAATCAAGAGACTAGGTCTCTCAGAAAAAACAATTGACTCTAGAAGCAAGATAACCATCAAAGATTATGATGAGGAAGAAAGATCCTCCAAAGGTCTTATTGTTCTACCTATTAGAGTAGGACTGATTAAGAGGAACATCATATGTCAAGTTTTGGACCTACCATTGGCCTACAATATCCTACTAGGGAGACCTTGGATTCATGAGATGCAAGTTATACCATCCACTTACCACTAATGCATAAAATTCCCACATAATGGGGTGGAAGTGATGATTCCTGCAGACGCTAACTACACTTGCAACAATATCAAAGCAGGTAGCAATATTACACACAAAAAAGAGGCTACGGATGCAGTTGCTCCTAAAACTACCAAGGACATGGTTATGAAGAGTTTTAGCAAAAAATTGAAACTTGAAGAAAAAGGTATGGGAGAGTACAAGTTGGACCTGACTCTCTCACTGACAGAACTTCTAGTGTCACCAAGATCCTATGGAAAACCTTCATCGACATTTACACCTATAGAATCCAAGGAGCCAGAAGTACACAAAGAAACTAGCATGATAAAGGAATCCACATCTTCTTCAGATAACACATAAGAACAGGAAGTCTTGGACTAGATTTACAAAGGAGAACCAATGGAGGCTGAAGTCAAACATGTGAAGATATCCCCAGAATAGTATGGAAAAGGATATAATTTCCTCACACAAATGGGTTACAAAGGAAAAGGACCTCTAAATGACATAGGATGAGGGCTTATTGAACCTATACCCATGGAGTTCTGGAATACCAGAGATAAAATAGGACTTGGTTTTAATGCTAAAACTGATAAACCTACCTCAAAAGAGAGTCCACACTCAGATAAAGTGAGTGATGAAATAGATGAACTAGAGCAGTGGTCCTATGAGAGATTGCATGTTGGCACACATGAACCCAACTACCAAGGAGGATGCTACGTACCTAGCTTTTAGGTACTACAAGATCTTCACACCCCTTTACTAGCACAACCTCCCATTCAAGAGGTAGGAGACACCATAGCAACAATTACTCAAGAGACACCCCGACAATAGAATCTACATCATACCTGGGGGAAATTGGTCACAATTTCACATGTCCTTGATCTACCCCACTTTGATCTATAAGAAGCTAATTGGGTACATCAAATAACCATTGTTGAATACTTAAATAGATCTGATGATGATGTAACAGACTCTCATGACTATGAATGAGAAGAGCTATCTGTCGCCACTGAAGATATTGGAATAGATAAAATTCACATGTTTGCGGCTCCCTCAACTCCTAGTAAATGATTTGACACTCCTCCCAATGATACTAATCCTCTTGAAGCAGAAGAAGATTTCTTGCCCCCGATCATTGATGGAGACACTGGTGAATATATAAGTCTAGAAGAATTTCATAGGCTACAAGAAAGAAGCCCTCTTTTACGGAGAGATGATGATGAGATTTATACTGATGATTCACTAGAGTTTGGTCCGCATATGACTAACGATGACCCTTTTAATGATGATCTCATTCTTATTGATCTAAATATTGAAGAAATAACTTAACAAATCATGTCATGTCGGTTAATGGTTTTGATGCTAACACAATATTGTCCTTTCTAGAGACTGACTCCCTAACATTGGTACTTCCTGACCTAATTGATTGGACTGAAATAGATCCTACTCCTACCCTCAACTTTTCTAATGACCACACCCTATCTTTTTATCTCAATGCTTGTGAACCTTATCCTTCTTCCACCAATGCAAGGAGCGAGAACATGTCATAGGAGGATATTAGATTTCTTAGTCAAAAACTAAAAAATAAAAAGAAATAGTGGACTGATGGTGAAAACCACTCTGTGGTAGTATCAGATCTGAAAATATTAAAGAAAAATGACATATCCAATTGTGAAAACCTCTTCAAGGTGCCAAAGGATGAGAATCTTGATATCCCCCTGAACACTTTCAGGAAAGATCTTCGATACTGATTTAACCAATATAGCTAGTAAATTTGGGCACTATTGAAAGTCCTCAAATAGTCCACCTTACACAATCTTTATCAGGCGAGAAGAAGACACAGTTCATAGAGTTCCTAAAGGAGAAGAAGATTAACTTTGCATGGTATTATATAGATATGCCAGGGCTAGATCCTAATCTAATCATGCACCACTTATCTATAGCTCCCGAGATCAAGCCTGTAAAGATAAATGTCTTGCCCCAAAAATCTGGGCATTAAAACCTAAACCTATTGAACTTAAAAATTTCATTTAAACATGTTATATCAACTATAGGAAATGAATATTTCTAAACCTTTGCAAATTAAATTAATTGAAAGATCAATATAGAATAACAACATCAATTAGAGTAATAGTTCTTGAGGTTCCTTTTCCACTATATTAAGTAAAAAAACCATAAATTTCATTTTGGAATAACCATCATTTAAATAAGGGTTTGAATACTAATTTTATTAATAGAAATTAAATACACCAATTTTATAAGTGTCTTCAAAACAAGAAGGTTACAATTTCCAAAAACCTTTCAAAATTTACAAGGCAGAAACTTGAACAGAAAAAGACTTTGAGGTAGAATTTCATCCAAGACACCAAGACTTTGGCTAAACTTTCAGAAGCTTTCTCTCAACCTGCAAGAACATCAAGGTTGACCATGGAGGCTCACCTCCCAACCTAGGCCTTTACAAGGCCACCCCCGAGCTAGGGGGTCTGGAACTAAACCAGGATACATACACACATAACAACTACAAAACTAAAAATAGTAACACAAGAAAATACTCAATACCCAAGGATAAACATAGGTCTCCAAAAGACCTAAAACAAAGGGGTGAAAGAGCACTACCACAAGAGGAGAAATCCAATAATACAAAATACATACACTAGGAATAGACCACACATGGGCTCAACATTCCTAAGTACCACATATATAATCTTGTTCCATGGCCACACATGGACTCATGAACAAATTTATAGCCTTCACCTCCATGCTCTACAATGACAACTAGAGTAAATTTACCTTCCTTTCACAAAAAAAGTTATGGCTTCAATCCTTCTAATTTCTTATGAACCCCAAATTCCTTGGGAATTTTTGGCATCATGGGCACCCATATACCCATGTACATCCCTCCACACATGGGAGATTCTGCACTACTTGGGTCGATCACTAACTTTCACCCCATCAAGGTTACCCAACCCTCCCAAGGCTGAATAAGCCTTTAAGAACCCCATATACAATCAATTAAAAAATAAAATATAAGACTCAACACATAAACTCCATGAAAACCCATGAAGTTGAAAACAATAACATAAATTTCAATCATGGATTTCTCAAGTTATGTACAAAAGAAAACAAGAACTACTCCTAACTATGCTAATTAGGAAACTCACCTCAAATCCAAGTTATGGTAAATGCAAGGTGGTTTGTGAAGAGCTTCTCCTTCTCATCCCTCCTCCTCTCAAGTCTTACTCCTACAAATGAATCTGTCTTTAAAAGTAGAGAGTGGGTGTGTGCCCAAAACTCCTTCTAATGCCTTCCTTATATAGGAATTCTTCCTAAAATATCAGGATTCATAAATGGAGGGAAGACTCTAATCCATCTACTCCCCCCACTTGCCTTCTTCATAAATGGACTTAAATATTTGTAAGGAAAGAAGGGATGGCTTAACCAAAGTCTTCCAACTATCCAAATTCGCCACTTCCTAAAATGGTGACTTTAGGGGAGTCATAAATGAGTTTGAAGACTCTTAATGAACTGAAAATGACCCCTAACCCCTAAGGTACCAAGTGGGGTAGTTAGTTTTGACCCTAGTTACTCCCTAGGATCCCAAATGACCCTCCTATACTCCACCCAAGGTTAACTCTCGAAAATCCAACCCTCAAGACTCAATCTAATCTCTCTTGACTCAATCTTATCTCAATCTTATCTTCCTAAACCTTAGGGTAAGCATTGGGACTATACTAGGTAACTCTTGGGTAAAGTTAAGCCTATGTTAGTCACATTCACTAGCCATGCCAACACACAGAGTGCACATGTGTCAAGTGACACAACAATTTCACATGAGCATGACTTCTTAAACATTTACTTAATTAATAAATTACAATCATACACCACACTTTTACGAATAAAAAATACAATACAACAAGGTCCATGTCTCTTTATAAAGACAAGGCCTTAGCATCACGGTTTTCACATAGGTCCATTTCTGAATCCCCGATTAGTACCATGGTCAACTTTCCTGCACACTCATTGCACCCATCGGTAGGTTCAATAAATCAACACATAAAATAATAGAATACATAATGTAAGTTGAATATACATTCACTCATACTTGTATCAAAGATTCATTGAACTTAACAATATTTGCATCTATTCCATATGCATAAACAAACTCTTAATAAATCTGCATACTGATATTATCTGACATCCACATACTAATCCAATATACTAAATCATCAAAACTAAGTCCTAAATGTAAATCTGCATCTCAAACATAGAGTATTATATAGATTCCCTAATTACATATTCAGGTGTTGTTTAACAGTAAAGGTTTCAACAATGCTTAAAGTTTTACATATATCCCAAAAGTCCAACTATAACAAAATTAGTTTTGACAAGAGGACACACAAGTGAAAGATAGTGCTAGTCTATGTCGTGCTGGGGTAGGCCTCACACAAAAACTTAGAAAGATGCATCCTCACGTTGCATTATTGGTAAAAGAAAAGCTAGAAAAGTTGTTGAAAGTAGGATTTATCAGAGTCATTGCATATGCAAGATGGATTTCCAATGTGGTCCCTGTGTCTAAATTTGATAAATCTATCAGGATTTGTATGGACTTCAGAGACCTGAACAAAGCATGTATGGAGGATGAATTCCCTCTACCAAACATAGACATGATCATAGATCTTACAACAAGCTTCCAGATGTATTCATTAATGGATTGATTCTCAGGCTATAATCAAATCAAGATCACCCCTAAGGATCAAGAGAAAACCGCAGTCACATGTGCATGGGGCACCTTTTGCTGGAATGTCATGCCTTTCAGGTTAAAGAATGTCGACACAACATATCAAAGAGCCATGACAACAATATTCCATGACATGATGCACAAGAACATGGAGGATTACGTGGATGACACATTGGATAAATCCAAAGAAAGGGGTACTCACATTGCTGACCTAAGAAAAATATTGGATCGAATGGAGTAGTTTCAACTCAGGCTCAACCCAAAGAAATGTTCCTTTGGGGTCCAATCAGGAAAGCTCCTAGGATTCATTGTTTCAGCAAAAGGAATTGAGGTAGACCCTGCTAAAGTTAAAGCTATACTAGAGATGGATCCTCCCCATAACATCAATCAAATGAGGATGCTACAAGGGAGACTCCAGTCCATCAGGAGATTCATGTCCCAACTTGCAGATAGGGCCCAACCCTTTAATAAGTTATTACATAAAGGTGTTACCTTCAAATGGGATGAACACTGCGAAGCAAACTTCAGAGAATTGAAAGGATACTTGGCCACTCCTCCTATTCTTATGATGCCTATTCATGCAAAGCCCCTACTCCTATACATTTTAGCTACAGCTACATCCCTAGGAGTATTGCTGGCACAAGAGGATGAAACCAAGAAAGAAAGAGTTATCTATTACATTAGTAGAACACTAGTCACTTATGAGCTCAATTATAGCATTATTGAAAAAGCATGCTTAGCAGTCATGTTCGCATCAAAAAAATTAAGACACTACATGCTCTCTCATATAATAAAGCTCATTTCTAAGATTGATCCTTTAAAGTATCTTTTGAGCAGAACTGCATTGACAGGGTGTTTGGCAAAATGGATCTTGATTCTAAGTTAGTTTGACATTGAATATGTAGAACGGAGAGCTATCAAAGGATAGGTCCTTGCAAATCAATTGGCTGATTCACCACTCCAGGATGATGAACCTTTACTCATTGAATTCCTTGATGAAATAATCATACATCTCACTGAATATCCATGGAAGATGTACTTTGACAGTTCATTCACTCAACAAGGGTCTGGAGTAAGGGTCCTATTCATAACTCCTCAAGGTTACAAGATTCCCAAATCTTACAAATTGATGTTTCTATTCACCAACAATATTTCAGAATATGAAGCATTGGTCAACAGTTCTAAACTGGCTATGGAATGGAAGATCATAGAGTTACACATATATGGTGACTTTGAACTAATTATCAATTAATTCAATGGGGAGTATCAAATGAAGGATGAAAAGTTGATGCCCTACAAGCAGCTGGTTGATGACCTGAAGAAATACTTTATCTTCGTCACCTTCCAGTAGATACCAAGATCAAAGAACAAATCTGTTGACAATATTGCTACCTTGGCATCCATGTTACAACTAGAAGAACATCAATTCCACTATGACTTCTTGGTGGAAGAACTATCCTATCCTACATTTGATACCCCTGAATACCAGGTAATATGTTCTTTGAATACCCTAGACCAATCTTGGTATTCTAATATTATTGCTTACCTTTCTGACCAAACTATCCCTAATAATCTATCCAAACATGAGAAAAGATCCTTGATTAGGACATCGCATTACATTCTCATAACTAACAACCTATATCGACGCAGTCTTGATGGTACACTTATTAGGTGTTTAGAACTCGAAGAGTCTGATCTAGCATTAAAAGAAGTCCACAAAGGTGTATATGGATCACACTCGAACGACTTTTCATTAGCCAAGAAATTGCTCAGAGTAGGCTATTACTGGTCTACCATGGAGAAAGATGCTATTTAGTTTTCAAAAGCATGTCTTAAATTCCAAACACATGGAAATCTTATCCATGCTCCTGCCAGAGAACTTATAACTTTCATAACACATTGGCCTTTTCAGCAATGGGCCTTTGACCTGGTTGGACAAATATATCCCAAATCTTCAAATGGACACAAGTTCATCTTTACAGCCACTGAGTATTTCATAAAGTGGGTCGAGGCCATGTTGCTAATCAAAGCCACTGGCAAATAGGTGGCTATGTTCATTCTGAACTACATTATTTGTAGATATGGGATACCCTCTTCAATTCTAATAAACAATGGGGGCCATTTTAAAAAATCAAGCATTGATGACCTTTGTGAACAGTTCCATATCACTCAACATTTCTCCTCAATATATTATCCTCAAGGTAATGGATAGGCTGAGGCATCCAACAAGAATATTCTCAAGATCCTACACCGAACTGTAAGTAAGTCTGGTAGAGACTGGCATCTACAACTAAATCTGGCACTATGGGCCTACAGAACAAGCATAAGAACACCAACTGGAGCTATGCCATTTTCTCTAGTCTATGGCACTGAAGTAGTACTACCCATTGAGGTTGAAATCCCATCTTTGTGGATATCTTTACAAGGTCTTGTTACTGATGAGCAGTATCGCATAGATAGGGTGAATTCTCTGGACCTACTAGATGAGCACAGACAATAGGCATTCAACCACCTCAAAGTGTACCAAGCACGTATGTCCAAAGGCTATAAAAATAAGGTCAAACCACACAAATTTGAAGTGGGAGATCTCATCCTAAAGGAGAATCCTAAGAACTAGCCAAACAAGGAGCAGAAAGGAAAATTTAAACCTAACTGGCTGGGACCATATGTTATCACTGCTACTTTTGGGACTGGAGCTTATCAACTGGCTACACCTGAGGGAGACGTTCTTCCAAATCCTATCAACACTCTACATTTGAAGCAGTTCTACGCTTGATGTTTGGCTAGCAAAGCCTGTACAGCAAATTTTTTTTACAAAATACCAAAAAAATTTAGAAAATTGATCCTGAAGAAATCCAAAAATAGTGGAAAAGATCCTACCAAAAAGGGTATCCTTGGTGAAAACCTAGCAAACAGGCACCTTGATACTACAAAAATATTCAAAAAAGCAAAAATAGAAAAAAAATTGAAAAAGAGAAAAGTGCCTTGATGAGCACCTGGTAAAATAGGCATCTTGGTAGAAAAAATAAAGAAAAGAATCTTGCCAAGTGGTGAAAACTTGGCAATCAAGTGTCACTTGTGTTTTGTACTCCATCTATCGATGCACTGCTAATACTAGGCCTTCATAATTTTACCTGTGCTCAAACACTGACTTCATTTTCCTAAATGACTATTTTATCCTTGCTTGGGATTTGTTTGCATTTACTTCTTAGGAATAAGTCATTCTCCATTGGGGGTATCTTTGTTAGTATGGTAGGTTGTAGTTGCTAAGTTGCTCTAGGATGGTTTTCCTCATGAACACAATGTTTCTTGATACATGAAAAAAAAATTTCACTTTCCAAAACAAGGGTGTCTTTTCAAACATCACGTATCTAGACATGGCATTTACATTAAACAGAGTTCCTACGAGGCTATATTGGATCGCCTACATGAACGGATTATTCTATCAATGCACAGAAACAGAACACCATATTTCTTGTATTACAATTTTCTGATTGATGAATCTCTACTGTGTTTGACAAAGGAATGAACAAGTACTAATTAAACACACTGTTTGATATTAGTTTGATTATGATTCTTTTGTCCTGATGATGTTTTCAACTAGGGGCATCTAAGTAATTATACATTTTTATTTGATTGATTCTCAATTGATGATTTATTATGTCTTCTTAGTTACTCAATGACGTCTGCACAAAGACAAAGAGTCACAAGGATAGGGGCATAATGTTTTCTTGGCTTTCTACGTATGGTGATTGTTCCAAATGATCCTATAAATTTCACCTAACTTAGATTTTTATGGTAAGAGCTGCCACTATGGGTGGATAGCCGCATATATCTCGATCTTTGTTATGTGTAAACAATGGTGAGGTTGAAATAATTTCCTTGTCTATTTTCTAATCCATATTCTCACTAAAGTATATGAATCATAATGTACCCAAGGATATGAATTTTCAAGGTAATTGTGGGTCCAATATCTTGCCTTAATCAAAATCTGGTATATTAAAAGGAAGGTCACTATTTTGTTATCTTGGCTCCTATGCCTTGATGCCTAAGTCTATTTCTAACATTTCAATAAAACATAGTATTCATATTATCATAATATCAGTGGGTATTAGTGATGGTTGTACTATCAGGTGGTTTCCATTATGAAAAGTGCCCAATGATGATAAAAAGCTATACATTTGCATACCAGTGACAAAGTTCTAAGAGTCTGCATATCATTACATTTTGACAAATTACATGGAATATAAACAAGAAAGGAGAAACATTAAAGACTTTTTGTGCTCAAAACGATTTCTATCTTCTTCTAAAATCAAGTAAATTACATCATCCATATTACTGATATCAAATATCATTGCACATCCATAGCATACATTTTGCATTCATGAAAGAAGCAACAGGAAAATACAAAAGTAAAGAATCCATGTATTACATTTTTACTTTTTCATCCTAAAGTGCATCCATACATCTATTTTTCATAAGGGAAAATCAAAAGAAACATACATTTGCATCTTCACATAAATATCATTTAAAACATATTTATATCAGTACTCACATCCAATCATAAAATGATGTCATCATCTAAATCTAACTCATCAAGAGACCAAGATATCATCACATATGCAAAATACCTCCATCACATCTATCAAAGAAAAAGGAACTCATGAAACATGTCAGAATCATGAAGCTGCATCATATATATATATCACAACATGGTATGAGATCAAAATATAGAATAGTATGCATACAGAGTATCAGAGTATCAGTGAGGCTGAATGAATTAGATATACATGTATGAATGTCATATACAAAAAGAAGGGATCTTAGCAGGATCTAGATATACAAATATAATCTCCAGATACACATGGTACAAAATATCAACTCTGTCCGCCCCCTCTCCCTGATCAGGAGGAGGAGGAGGAGGTGGTACAAAAGGAGCTGCTGGAGGTGGCATGGTCCAGTCTGACTACTTAGCCAATCGTGAAAAGGAAGGTGCTCTCTGGCCCTCCAACACTGCTACATAATATAGGGCATAATAATATGTGGCCCTCTGCCCCTAATGAACTATCATCCGAGCATGTGCATCCCTCTCTGCTCTGAGCATCTCATCCTATCTATCTCTCTCTTCTCTCAGCCAATCAAGTTGTGTATCCCTATCTTCTAATAAGGCATTAGAAGTGGTGACCTGGGCCTCTAATGTCATAATCCTAGCTCAGAGCTTCTCTCTCTCCCGCTCACATCTAGAAAGAGGATCTCCATCCCTACCTGTCTCTTGATCTTGGGACCTATCCTATCCTCTCTATGGTGGTCTATCTTGTGACCCTTGTCGCCTTTGTTGCTGCTACTCTCTTGTAAGAAATGGACCAGTATCTCTCTAAGGAGCTACAAATATAAACCTCTGGCACCTCCCCTTCCCACTGCCACTGGCTCCACCTATATCCACAGGCTCACCACCACCACCCCTATCATCTCCATAAGGACCATCATCAGGAGGAAGACACCTGCCATCTCTACCATCCCTACCACCATCATGACCTCCATGTCTGTATAGAGCCCTATCTCTCTGCGCTCCTCCCCTACCTCTGATAGGTCGATCATCAGGATCATAATCTAAAGGCTCCTCTATGCAAGGAATGATCTCCTCAGGAACAGTGAAACGAGGGAAGGGGTACTTAAGCCTCTCAGCAGCATATCTATTAGACACACCTGCATTAGCAAAATTAGGATGGAGATCCCAGTGTGCTCCCACCATATCACAGATCTCCTAGTGTGTTGTCTCATACTATAACTACGCACCCCATAATGATGTCTCATATCTAGTCTGGGCATATATAGTGATGTCCTCTGTCCTACCCTGTTGACGACCGTATTGTCTCAGCACTCTGGCAATCACAAATTGCTCTACAACATATCTGGTCCAGCCTATAAGATATCGACTCTGAAAAAGATAGGGTACTTGCCATGCATCTGAGGTCCACTCCTCACAATCTAAGTATAGTCACCAAATGACCTCTGTCATATCATCAAAAAGGTGGCGCCAATACTCAAACTTGCCTAGATGGGGCTACTAAATCAAGCATGCATACATATAAACATAAGGCTGCTTCGGTGCCCTCTGTCTATCTACAATCGGCCATGTCACAGGGATGTGCTCCCAGGCCCAGATTTGAAGAATAAGGATCCTAATAGTCATACTTTGTGTATAGTGGTATACTATCTCGTGAAGCTCTCTGTATATATGAGATTAAATATAGCTACCCCATGCAAATCACCGTCTGTGGGTAACTATATTCTCTACCATATCTACCCAGTCGCCCATAAATCCATGTTGACCCCTGTCTAGGATTAGGATGCTGCCTACTAGACCTGCTAAGTAAACTGATAATCATTCGTAATGATCGAGCATATAATCCTAAGAAAGATATCTTCGATTGATGGTGTCAACCTGGAAATATCTACGTGCGACACCAATTTCCATGGCTGATGTCAACTCAAATTGCACCTCATGCCCGATCATCGGCACCCGAAGTATCCGCCAGACATCCTCAAGAGTCACTGTAATCTCACCAGTTAGAAAATCAAAGGTGTTGTGCTCTGAGTGCCATCTCTCGGCAAGAGCAGTCAACAACCCATGGTTTACCCCGATCTTGGGTAAACCCATCAATGAATGCAATCTACATCAGATCATGATAGTCTGCTCATCATTCGACAACAGTCTAGATAATGCAAGCACACGACCAGGGTAAGTTTCGCAAAATGCGACTACCTCAAACTGGGTTTGTTTTGACAAAAATGATAATACATTAGTATCCTATCTACAACAACGGGGCATACTCCTAATCAGCTAAATAATTCCAAGTTTGCAATACACAGACAGATCAAATAGATTAAATTTCTAAGTATTCTAACCAGATGTAATTCTAAAACAGAAGGGTGTGATCCATTTTACCAGATACGATCCTGGAAATATAGGATGTGATCGCACCCTGCCCAAAATATGGGATGCGACCCTAAATACTGGGTACGAGCCTAAGAAAATCAAGTATGACATACTGATGAATTTCAACTCAAATAAAGACAAAAACAAGCAAAACCAGATGCGATCCAGGGTATCTTGGATGCGACGCAGGAATCCAGAAAAATCAGATGTGATCCAGGAAAAACTAGATGTGACACGGGATTTGCAGGTTGTGATCTGGAATCCTGGATGCGATTCAAAATGGAAAGGGCTATAAAAGCTACAAAAATGCATACATTTAAAATTTGTAAAATTCACAGGGTATTTTTTTGAGCACTTACCAGAGGTGGGTAATCGGCTGAGCCCTTATGTCGGTGGCTCATCTCGAAATGATGCTTCCTCATAGGGACTACCATCTTCTCTGTAGAGCTCTCTGAATTACTATGGAGGAAAGTGAAAATGAATAGTGAAATGGTAATTTTGAGGCTTATATTGGTCTTTTGAACCATTTAGGAGTTCCGAAACTCCTCCTAGACATTTACAATTATATTTTTGTTCTCTTTTTGATCAATTGGGAACCAAATCAAAGGTGCATATGATATTTTCAGTAGCACAGAACCATCCTTACGATAATTCAAAAATTGCAAATTTGCTTCATTTGTTCCAAACATCGGTCGACATTGCACATTTTATCATAAATCTTGGTCTGACATCATGCTATCTGTCTCACCATTCATATTTTAACATCATTAACTTGATAATCATGTGTTTATTTTTAAAGACACCTCCTTTTCCCACTTCTTCTACTCCATTCTTTCTTGTCCTAACCGCTTCCTGCAAGTGATACGTTCTTTCAAACTGAGGGATTTATTCTTTTCCTTCAATTTCGTTCCCAAGGGGGCATGATCACACTATCATCAATTAAATTTTTTCTTGAAACAACATTAAAAATGACTTCGTTATCAAACAAACTAGGGGCATAATAGTTTCCTTGACTAAAGTCAGAACTATTGGATAGAAAGCTTTGGTTCTCATAAGCTGGATATCTTGTGTTTCCTCATTTTTAAAAGATTTTTTATTAAGCTCTTGGAAGCTTCATACTGGCTTTTTGGATGAAAACCAAGTTCAGAATCAGTATTCTCAATCTTTGGACGACAACCAAGTTCAGAATTGGTATCTTTAGAATCTTTTATTGATTTTTGGATGACAACCAAGTTCAAAATTCTATTAGTTTTTTTGATCAAGTGCGAGACTAATCTCATCAATATTTCATTCAACAACCAAGAACAAAATTCTCAAACTTTCTGAAGTAAAAATTGAAAACTTTTTTTGAATCAATGCGCTACTCACACATCAATTCAAAGAGGGGAAAATGTAACCACCTGAATTTGGTCTGTTCCAACTATGGACCCTATTTTCCCTAAGTATGATCATACCCCCAATTATGTCCAAACGACCCTGTTACTGCTTGACATAATTCTTTTGAAATCAATTTAATCTTCTAAAGTGATCAAATCACTAAATTATTTACTTTTAGCCAAAATCAAAATCAATCAAATATATGGTTAAAAATGATTAATTTACTAGGAATTAAATAAATCCCTAAATCAATTACCCACTTGCAATCAACCCATTCCCCTAGCCTATTTAATTTAATTAAAATGGCTATAGTCCCCTTAGTTATTAAAAAATAATTTAATTGTTTAAATAATTAATTCTTATATTTTAAATGAATTAAATAAGTTAATTCATTTAATTTATATTCCCGTAAACCCCAACCTAACCTATCTCAACCACTTCTACCCTAGGTTCTAACCCATCTCAACCCATTCCACCCTTGCTAATCTAATCCTAATTCTAATTCTAACACTAACCCACCTCCTAATGTTGTCACATTCCATTAAGGAATGATTAACAACACCACCCACTTGAGAAAGTCAAGGAATCTGAAGATTCCTTTCTCAAGTCCACCTTCTCAAGCCACCCTCTTACACCCTTCCCATGCTTCTTTAAGGCTTTCATTAATGCCTCATTAATGAAGATGCCTTAAGCCCGTGTCTCCTCCATGCCTCATTAATGCTCAAGGCATTAATGGCTCTTACACCACCATTAATGAGCCCCTCAACTCATTAATGAACCTTTTCTCCCCTCTCTCTCTCTCTCATTATTCTATAAATAGTATGAATTTTGGAGCACAAAATAGCCTTCATCTCATATTATAAATGCATTTTTATGTTGTTGGAATAGACTTAAAATCATATTTCATTTCATAATTTATGTTTATGCATTGTTATAATGTCCATTTTTAGACTAATAGGCATTGCTTATTGAATAATAGCTTGTTTTAAATCAAATCTTTCATGCTAGGTTGTTTATGTCACTGGTATTTAGCATAAATCTGAGGGATTTTATGTTATTTGCTACACTCATCCTATTTAGAAAGCAATAAGTTGAAGTTATTGTTTATATGCTCATTAACCCTTGTTTTTCACTAACAGAATGACTTATTGAAGTGTTGTGTTGCAGATAATAGGTGCACAAATATACACACACAGGTTCATGTTACAGTTGTTGATCCAAATCTATCCAATCTTCCATAGTTGTGTCTTATTTTTCTTGTATCCCCTTGTATTTATCTTGGTATCCTTATTTATATAAAGTTCAAAGGATGCATACAAGCTTCAGATCAGTATGTCTATTCATAACTAATACCTAACCCTAATATCAACAAATGAACAATAGTAGTTATAATTAAAGAATGATTAGCATCCTTTGGAAAGTAGTTAATTGACCAAAAGGAATCAAAATAATGGTCACTAACAAATCACTTGTGATTTGTTAGAGACAATTCAAAATAATGATTCTTTGTTAAGATTATTATGATACTTCAACCATATGCTCATCTATATACTTCTGTTTCCTATAATGGATATTATTTCTGGTACATCAAAAAGCTTTATCATTGAGAATAGAAATGTTGACATTATCGACCACCCTGTGGTATCCTCCATTCTCAAGAATATTCTTCAATGAATGTTTGCATGTGATCATCCTTCAGTATTTCACAAAGGTTGCATTATTTTATCATCAGACATATCCATAATCACCACCTTTGAAACCCTACATAAAGATTTTGATATATCAAATAGTAAACCAAACCCTAAGAGAAATAAAATATAATTAAAATAATCAAAATGACATAAAAGAGTCCACGTCAATGCTACCACCAAAGATTATTGTATTTTTTATTGTTGGGGACATGTGTCAAGCTTGTGCAATCCCTCGAAGGCTAGAGGACATTTGATATCTGACCAAGGGAATGTGCCAACTATTAATGCTTTCCATCCTTTAACAACCAATCACATAGCTCAGACTTTTTTGGGCCCTAGATGCATGTCACCATCTCGCAATTCTGCAATGAGAAAATATTGTTCATCCCTACTTTGAGGTATCACACCTGTCGTAGATCTATCTTTGTTTGACTGCAAATATTTCTCCTCCCTTTCTTAAGACTTGATTACCTTTTTTGACAGGTTAACAAATCACCGTTTATTATACCCATGTGCTAAATGATAGGAGATTTAGTAACTCTCACTTTAACTTGTTTTATAAATTACATGCATCCTCATCATCCTCCTTGACCAATCATAAACTACCAACTATATCCTTGTTGACCCATTATCTCAAAATTTGATGGGACCATGACACGTGGTAGCTAGTCGCACTCCCTTGATGAATAAAGGACATGCATCTTATGTTTGTGGGATCACGTTGACCATAGATCATATCTAAATTTCAACTATTTATCTTCATTCTTTTCCCCTTAGAATTTAGTGGGGTCGGGACACGTGTCTATCAGGCACATTCCCTTGATGGATAAAGAATCTACATCTTCTCTTAGTGGGATCACACTAACCATTGGATGAAGATTGATATGCTCAAACTTAATTTCCTTTGGTCCCACTTGAACATTATCTGATCGAACACCTGTCAACAAGTCGTAATGTTGCGATGGGCAAGAATTATTTACTTTATCATTGCAGGATTATGCCAACCATTAATGGAGTCTCATCTTTAACCGTTGATCTACACGATAGAATAAAAGAATAAAATCCCATGGAAAACATGGACAACGACTAGAATTTAAATATGAATATGAAGGCTGAGAAATATTAGAGTTAGATAATAGCATAATTTATGAAATAAAAAACCACAAAATATATAAATCATAATGACAAAGGTATAGAGTATACTTCCTTGAGTTGTATAGACATGCAAATTTAATTTGCAAATTTGGGTTCCACCAGTGGCTCTTTCTAGGGATGTGCATTTATACTTGGACACAACAAGATCCCAGTTATCTCTGGAGAAGAAGACCAAGTATCCTTACTAAATTTGATGCAAAACAAAATTGGGTGGCCCGAGGCCCCCCAAAAGTGAACCTTGATCCTTTCCTCTATCAAACACCTAATTCTGATAATGCAACCTTCTGAATCTCCTGAATATTATATCCTATCATTTTGTTTCCTTATCAACAAGAGTATTTGAAAATAGAAATTTTTTAGAATTATTTAGCCCCAACATCTGATCCCTTGCAATATCTAATGTATCATCCTTATAGAGAATACTTATTGGTTCCACTTCATTAGTGTAGTCTTTGGCTTTTTATTTGTGTTTTTCATTTGAGGAATCATCAGGTGCACTATTTTCTTTGTTGAATGGAGAATCCTTATGTATTTGATCAGTCATTCAAGTATCCAAATTAATTTTTTCTGCTTGGATACCTGATCCTTTCACATAATATTCCCCATTTCCAATCTCCAAATATTATTTCTGCTCACATAAAGGCTTTAAAGATAGCTCATATTCAAGAACTATAACTTATTTTATATCAAGAATCTGATCAGATATGATATTTGGATAATTTTCATAACTTTTCTTCAACATATTATCATCTTTATGCTTGTCTATTTCAATCTCATCTTCACAAGTCTGATACAACTCTTTCTCATAGGGTGAACTGAATGATGTCTCACCTTTCGAATGCCTATTTTGAGTTTCATCAAAATCATTATTAGGCATGCTACCTTCATCATGATGCTGGTGGACTTGATTGAATAGAAAATCCTCTTCAAACAACTGATTTAAGAAGATGGATATTTTAGGCATACCCTCATGAGCATTTTCATTAGGATTAATAAGACTAATATCTTCATTGACATTATTTTCTGAAACTTTCTACTGCTAATATATCACATGTATTTCTATGTCATCTCCTCTATTTTATTGTTGGGATTTATCATCTCCTTTGTCTAGCACTCCCTGAATATATGATGATCCATTAACTTGTTTACTATAGTGGATTGAGAAAAAATTCACACCATTTTTTTGAACATATTCCTGATATTCAATTTCAAATAAATTTGAAAGCTCTTCTGTACTGAGTAAACTTTCATCATCCACTTCCTTATCTGCATCTATTTTTCATGTCATATTACCTTAAAATTCAAGCACACATGCATCAATTATTGGTTCATCCTCCACATCATCTTCTCTGATGAATGCACCAGGATATATATGTTTGATTATTTGAGATATGTAGCTATGGCTGGGGTTATCATCTTCTGCACATCTTTTGAAAGAAAAACATGAAAAAAGGCATTAAATATATGGTGTGATCTTGGTTTTTTCTATAGCTATCTTGTATGTATTTTCTTCTCCATATGAATTACAAGGAGACATGTAAAGTTTTTCTTCCATAATGTAATTTGGATTTTCTTCCTACTCATAGAAAATGTTTTGTTCATAACACATGTTTTCTTCTTTATCACTAAGATTCCCATTTTGTTCAATCTGATCATTAGCCTCATTTTCTTTGTCTTTATCATCTTCTTCATATAGTTGAAATAAAAGCTTCAAATAAGGGTCATCCGACAAGGTTCCCAACTCTCAAAATTTTCTTATGAATTCCTTGAGTGGAGGCGTGATTGTGAGGCCTACTTTTGACTGTTATAGTTTTACTATATTATTCTCATGCTTTCAGTAGTTTATGCTTTCACATACTTTGACTATCAGAGAATTTTTTTTATACATTTGAGGATCGATGGAATCCTATGTTATATATTCAACACCTAATTTTGTAATCAGGGTACTTTTGAGATGCTTTATGTTCTAATTCAGTTTCAGCTTCTGTTGATGTCTTATATGAATTTGGTTTAGAAAACTGATGCTAGGGTATTTCAGTTCTAATTCAAATATGGTTTATATGTATGTATATCATTGATGTCATGTTATGTTTCATATCACGTCGTTTTGGATCTACTGATGTGTGCATTGAGTGTGCAGGAAAAGTTGACCATGGATCTATATCAGGGACCCAGTACTAGAACCTATGTAAATACCCATGCTTCCCAAGGTCCTATCTATATAAAGAGACATGGACCTCATTGTTATGTGTTTATTTCATAAACCTGGTTTGCATGTGTGTTATTAAATTAGTAAATGTCTATGTGAATAAGTCATGTCAATTGTTTTAATTTAATGTGCCAAGTTTGGCAATTGTTGTAATTTAATTACTGACATGGCTAGTTAAAGGGAAACCAAGGTTATTCAAGGGTTAACTAAGGTATTCTTGGAGTAGTACCCAAGCTTACCCCAGGGTTAAAAGTTTCTAGAATTCCTTTGCTTTAGAAATCCGTAGGTTAACTTCAGGGTGAGTTTTAGAGGGTCTTTTGGGCTCCTAGGGGGTAACCGGGGTCAGTTTTAGTCACCCAACTTGGTACCCTATGGGTTAGGGGTCATTTTCTATCATT
>MU227649.1:13428866-13456467 GCA_018584345.1 Thuja plicata
TATATATATAATCTAATGATACAGTAATAATTTTTTAATTTATAATTTATATAAAATTTTCTATATATATTTATTTATTTTAAATATGTGTGTGTGTGTGTAAAGCTAAATTAAAATTTAATATATCTTTAGTTTATGTTTTAAAATAAAGTTAAGTGTTTCTATTTTATTTTTCAAGTTAAAAATATAAATATTATATTTTTATATTTATATTTTTAAAGTAGAGTTTAATATTTTTTATGGTTTAATCTTGATAACTTTATCATTATTGGTATATGTAAATTATTTAAATAATTTTGTGGATACAATATTTATATATATTTTTTAAAAAATTATACAAGACAAATTTAATGTCATAAAAAATTTCAGATTTTTCCCCTTGTCAACTTCATCTAAATTTCATTGGTTCCAAACACAAACTCGAATTCAAACCTTATGACTTAGGTCCCAATGTGAATTTCTACCAACATTGCAGGTTGGCTTGCAAATTCAATGGTTTCTGGAAATTTCTTCTGGATCTTCACCATTGGATGACAGATTCGTGGAGACCATTCGTCCTTTGTAATATTGAGATTTCCCCTTGTGAAAAAGGATTTTTTTATTACTCTTTTTACTTCTCTTGAAGAATAAGATTTGGTGCTATGAAAGTTGTGGGTTTAAGGGAATCACTCTCTCTCAGCCAAACCTTGCACAATTTTCTTTAATCCTCTTACTAGACTACATAGCATACACTCAGTGTGGGTTCAACTCCCCAATATTCCCCTTCACTTTTGGGAGAACTCCTTTTATTAGGCAATTGGAAACTCTATTTTTTGTTTCATAAAAGTGGATGCGACTACAACAGTTATGGGTCTCTCTACCTTTTCACATATTTTGGTGGGAATTGATACCTCCATACCTCTCTCTAGAGATGTGGTTCTAATGGTGGGGGATAGGTCATGGACTCAAGCAGTAGATTATGAGGGCATCACATTTTGATGATAATGAGGATGAAGATCCTAGTGCAAATCTAGGTGATGCTCTTGTTGCAAAATTGAGTGATGCTTCTAATGTAAATTGAGTTGTCCATGTGAATACCAATATTTCTCCTACTAGTGTAAGCCCCTCTATCTATAACGACCCTTCTTTTCCTTCTGCTCCTACTCTGCTCCAATTTCTGGCTAACAATGTACAACTTCCTCAGCACTTTACTCCTTATGCTAACAATTTTCTAAATAGAGTTTCCTTAGCTTCTCCCCCTTGTGGTGGGGATCCTAATGACAATATATCCTAGAGATTTTCCCAAGGATGTAGTAAAAATAGCTCTTTGACCTCATATTCTTCTCTACATGCATTTGATTTTCCTTCCCACTCTTGAGGTGGGCTACTAGCCTCTATGCTAGTGTGTTTTTTGTGTTTTGTATTTTATAGCACCTTTACTTTTAGTGTGTTTTTGAAAACCTTTGTCACCCCGAGGTTGTTTTTTTGTAAGGGTAGCACCCTTTTTATGCTAGTGATTTTAATAAAAAAATCAACTGAGCAATATTTTTTTGATTGAAAACATCAAAAATATCTCAAATGAATTACAATTTGAATTTCAAAGTAATATAAATCTTTCCTACAACTAGTTTGTGCACCTAATGACACTGCCATCTCATCACCATTGTTGGAATGACTATGGAAATTTGGGACTGAGAGGGGAGGGATGAATCAGTACCACAAAAACTTTTATAACTAAAATGACCTATAACCATATATTGTTGCTTGATGTTTTCCAAATTCAATAACTTGAAATGAAAATATTGTAATTATTATAAAAACATATCATCAAAACATTAAGTAATAGAACTCATCACTCCATGATTTGTTTTATGTAGAAATCCTTGGTTAGAGGAAAAAATGTTAAAATAACTGGGGGGGGGGTTAATCAGTGACCTCAAAAATAATTCCAATAATCCAACCAAAACTTATATCACATCTATAATATCCTCTAGTTATATTTCAGTCCTTCAAGATGTATGCCTTTTAGTATTCTTAACAACTATAAACTTCTCGGTGAATATACTATTTATCTTTTTCTAGCCTTTACCGAGTAGCAGTAATTAAACTTAGTGTTTACCAACCAATCCTATTTTAGTAATGTTTAAAGAAAAACATCAAAGAAATGAACCATATACACATTTGACACATGGATTTTTAACGTGAAAATCTTGTTAAGGGAAAAACCACTTGGGACCGGTAACCCAAAATTTTCACTCTTCTGAAGTGAGCTCAGTGAAGAGCCAACCCTGTTAAAGGTTACAAATACATGTTAGAATAACTGAGAGGGGGGTGAATCAGTGGCCTCAAAAATTAATCCAATAATCCAACCAAAAATTTATACCACAAATATAAAAATTCTAGTTATCTTCATTCCTACAAGATGTATGCCTTGTATGAATCTAACACATAGGTTTCTCGGTGAATATACCATTTATCCTTTTCTTAAGCTTTATCGAATAGCAGTTTATCTTTTCTTAACCTTTATTGAATATCAGTAAATAACTTAGTGTTTATCGATCAATCGTGTTTTAGTAATGTGTAAAGAAAAACATCAAAGCAATGATCCCTATACACATTTGACACATGGATTTTTAAAGTGGAAACCTTGTTAAGGGAAGAACCACTCGGGACCGGTAACCCAAAATTTTCACTCTTCTGAAGTGAGCTCGGTGAAGAGCCAACCCTGTTAAAGGTTACAAACACACTGTTAAGTGTGACCTTGTTAGAGGATTTAAAACTAATAGTTTATTACTTGACCTAGCATTCACTATGTTGTCAACATGAAAACCTTTTGATACTCCTTAGGATGTATCTCAATATATTAAGGATGGTTAAATCTGACTCTGTTAAGAGATTTTCTGCATCAAGGGTTAAACTAAATTAGTAGACGATGTGTTCCTTAATACAACTTTGAATTGTAGATTTTCAGATCTATTTTAAGTCCATAATACCTCTTCTGATCAATGTTCGCATCAATTCCTTTGCTCCACTTTTTTATTCTCGGTGAATGTTGTTGCTCAATGTCTGCAGAATTCTTAGCTCTATTCCTCCAGCCTGTATGATCAGATCTTCATGAATACTTCTATCTTCACCATAATTCTCTTCAAAATTCCTCTTTTGATAATGAATTACTTGTCTCTTTATATAGACATGATTTCACCATTTCTTATCCTTCTTGTTTTCTTTTTTGATCACTTCTTGATCCGTAAAGCTCACCATGTTTGCTTTAGTTTTATTCCATAAAAATCTCCTTGTTTTCTGGAATAAAACGTCCTTTAAATCTCCTTCTTACCTTTAGCTTTTATCTGATCAATGAAAACAAAATAATTAATCAGTTAACTCTAAATATAGCTCCTACTAGCTAAGTTGTTTTTTCATTTCCTAACTTCAGTTCTCATTAGTAACTACTTTAGTTGTGCTTGGTGAATACTACAAATAGCTCAGGCATGAACTTTAGTTCTATTCACTAACAATTGTATTTATCTTGGTAATGCTTTCTTGGGTATCACTTACTCGAGTAACACTATTTTTCGGTTAACACTGTGAAATTCTGTGCTTGGGGTTCACTGTCTGTCAGGTTTTACCGTTACTCGGTGTATATGATTGTTGATGACAAAAACTTTATCTCTTCAAATTTTTAAGTGTTGTGACAATATGTGTATGAGAAAACATACCATATTAAGTTGACATCAATGAAAATAAAATACATTAATTTATTTAATATCTTGCATTTACTCTCTGTAGCTCAGTGATCATCAACTTTGTCATCTTCAAACATTCAATCAGTTATAGTTCATCAATCTCTCCCTTTGGCATTGATGAAAATATACTACTAACACAATATGAAATATATCAATTTTAGTTAATCAATCTCTCCCAAACTTATTTTTCTATAACCAATTCAAATAGCTGACTCTCGGCAAGCTCTTCTAGCTTAGATTTTATTCTTGCAGAGTACTTTCTTCATTCTTCATTCCCTTCACTAGATAGATGTAGCAACTTCTGATTCAGTCTCTCCCTTTATTGTAGAATCTCTTCTCCCTTTTCTGGATAGATATGCAGTGTTAACTTTTCCAATTCTCTCCCTTATATGGATGTTTCTTTGAATCTTTCTCTGATGTTTTCTCTCCCCCTTTGATTGTCCCTCTCCTTGATGGATATTTGTTTTCTCTTCCTTTGGATCTTATCTCCCTTATCTCTGGATATTTCATATGGATATATTCATTTAGTTCATATCTCCCTTTGACAGAAATGGCAAACATATAATATCTCTCTCCCTAATATATTCCTTTAGTTTCCTCTCCATCAGTAATTTAGCTTTGTAGGCCTATAGTTGCCATTAATATCTCTAGTGTTCAGTTCTTATAAGTACCTTCTTGTACTGATTTTTCATTTCAGCCCATATCTCTGCTTGCATCAACATGAATAATCTTCTGATAATGTGTAGGATAATGCAACCTTCTAGTCAGCTTAGTTACCAGTAGACCAGGGTCAGACCCCTAGTCTCTTCCTCAGGTACTCAAATGTATCTTTTGGCCATAGATTTGTGAATATGTCTGCTAATTGTTCTTTGGATTGAACATATTCCAGTAAAACTTCTTTCTCTTGTACTTGTTCCCTTAAGTAATGATACTTGATAGCAATATGCTTTGTCTTAGCATGCATGACAAGGTTCTTTGAAATGTTGATAGCACTTGTATTATCACAATAGATAATCACTGGATCAAGGATTTGCATATTCATACCTTTCAGCAATTTCTTGATCCCTGCAATGTTAGAGAAATTTTCAACAGTAGCCACATATTCTACTTCTGTAGTTGATTGTGAGACGAATCCTTTCTTTTTACTTATCCATGTGATAAGTTTGTCACCCATAAATAATGATCCTCCTATTGTGCTATTTCTATCATCTATGTTTCTAGTCCAATCAACATTGGTATAGACTTGAAGCTCAAATTTGCCTTCCTTATTATACCACATACCATAGTCTTTGATATTATTTAGATATCTCATAATTATTTTGACATTAGTCATGTGTGATTCCTTGGGATTAGTAGAGAATCTTGCAACTATACCAATTGCATGTGCTATATCTGGTCTAGTATGTACAACATACATTATTTTTCCAATCATAGATCTATATAGGGTCTAATTTACCTTGGTTGGCTTGTCTTCCTTTGTCAGTTTGCATCTAGTTTCCATAGGTGTTCCAAGTGGTTTGGATTCCTCCATCTTGAATACCTTGAGAACATATTTGATGTATTTGGATTGTGTGATGTAGATGCCTGCATCCTATTGTAGGATATGTAAACCAAGAAATAATTTGATCTCTCAAACATTGACATCTCAAATTCTTTACTCATTTCATCAGAAAATGATTTTCATAACATATCGTTACCTCCAAATATGATATCATCAAAAAATATCTTAGCAATCAAAATGTTATCATTAGTATCTTCTTTTAAATATAGATTACTGTTATCACTTGTTCTTAAAAATCTAATACTTATGATATAAGAGTAAAGTATTTCATACCATGCTCTTGGTGCTTGTTTCAATCTATACAAGTTTTTTTTTAGTCTACAAACCATGTTCCTCTTGTTAGGATCAAAAAACCCTTCTGGTTGTTCAATGTATACTTCTTCTTCTAGTATTCCATTTAGGAATGCAGACTTGACATCCATTTGGTATACTTTGAATCCTTTGTAGGCAGCATAAGAAAGTAGAATTCTTACTCCTAGTATAGAAATGGGTGCAAAGGTTTTTCCATAGTCAATACCTTCTTCTTATGCATACCCTTTGCATAATAATCTTGCTTTGTTTCTTGTGAATTCTCCATTCTCATTTAGCTTGTTTCTGAATATCCATTTGGTACCAATTACATTCTTTTCATTCAGTCTAGGTACTAATGTCCATATTTTGTTCTTTTAAATCTGCTCAATTTCTTCATTTATTGCACTAACCCATTCTTGATTTTCAAGTGCAGTATTAAAATATTTAGGCTGAAAATCACAAATCAGACATATAGTGTTTAAAGAATTACTTTTTATTCTTATTCCATCCTTTTTATCTCCTATGATCTAGTTCTGTGGATGGTGTCTTTTGACATACTTGGCAAGTACTGGTTCAGATATTTGTTCATCATTCTAATCATCATCTTGAACTTCATTTTGATCTTCATCACTTGGTACATCATTGTGAGCAATTTATTTATTTTTAATGTTTGTAGCCTGATGCTCGGGTGCATTTTCCTGTTGCTCAGTAGTGATACATTGTTTCTCGGGTAGAGTGTCAGGTTCGTCATTGTAGAAAAATATGTTGTAGTCTTCTGGTTCCTTTCTTCTTTCCTCATCATTTTTCTCAGAAAATTCATCCAATTTGACATTTGTACTTTCAATGATTTTGTTAGAGGATTTGTTAAGACATTTATAAGCCTTGCTTTTGGTAGAATAACCTAGAAATATTCCTTCATCACCTTTGGAGTCAAGCTTTCCATTTTTATCATCTTTAAAAATATAACATTGACTTCCAAAAATTCTTAAGTAACTTTCATTGGGTGTGTATAAATACCATAGCTCATAAGGTGTCTTATTGATGTCTTTCTTCAATTGAACTTGGTCTAATGTATAGACATCAGTACTAACAACTTCTCTCCAGAATGTTTGTGTGATGCCTTTCTCAATCATCAGTGTTCTGGCACAATCAATAATGGATCTATTCCTTCTTTTAGCAATCCCATTTTGCTATGGTGTCATCAGTGTAGAAACTTGTCTTTTAATTCTATGCTCATTACAAAAGTTAGTGAATTCATCAAAAATAAATTCTCCTCCTCTATCTGATCTTTGACATTTTAAGTTCCTTTCTACTTTTTTTTTCAACTATATCTTTATACCATTTAAACATATTGAATGCTTTTGATTTCTCTTTTAAGAACATAATAGACATCATTCTTGAGTAATCATCAACAAACAAAATGAGCTATCTATCACCATAATATCTCTTTTTTCTCATTGGTCCACATAGGTCAGTATGGACTAATTATAGAATAACATTAGATGTGTAGGTTTTTCTCTTGAAACTAGACTTCATCATTTTACCTTTTTGACAATTCTTACACATGACACAGTTGGGTTTTGACATGCTTGGTAAGCTTCTTACTTTCCTTTTATTTCTTATACTAACGATGTTGTCAAAATTTACATGACATAGCCTTTTATGCCACAACCAAATGTCTTCATTTCTAGCCAATAACCAAGTGGTCTTAATATTATCAAGATAGTATAGGTTACCTTTTGTTTGTTCACCAGTACCGATTAACCTTATTGATTCATTGTAGATCTTTTCCTTTTTGTTCTCAAATGCAACTCAGTGTCCTGTGTTATTCAACTATGAAACACTCAATAGATTATAGTTAAGTCCTTTCACCCAATATGCATTTTCACATCTAATAAGATTATTCACCATGATTGTTCCTTTACCTTCAACCAAACAAGGTGAGTCATTACCCATTCTTCCTGAACCACCATTATAATATTCAAAAGTTTCAAACTTTTCCTTATCTCTAGGCATGTGGTGAGTATAGCCACTATCAATAATCTAGACATCATTTTTACTAACTTTAGATATAAGTCCAGTTTCAACATACCTTTCTTCTTCACTTGAATCATTATTCATAGCAAAAAATACCACCTTAATATCTTCATCACATTTGGTGTCATTATTTTTAGCTTTGTTCTCATCCAGGAAATAAGCCTTCTTTCCTTTGTCCTTGTAGTTTTGTTTATCTCTTATGTTAGATTTTCGGTTGCTTCGGTAGTCTCGATCATCACCTCTGTCAAAATTCTTTTCATAAGTTCTTTCATTTTTTCTGTCTTCTTTTCTCTTTTTGGGACATCTACTAGCAAAGTTTCCAATCTCTTTACAATTAAAATATACCAATGGTAATTTACCTTTATATCTACCTTTGCCTCTCTGCAATATTCTAGCCATTAATGCTTCAATCTCATCAATTTCTTGTTCATCATTATCACTTTCACTATCATTTCTCATAGTGTGTTTATGACTTGATTTACTTATTTTCAAAGAATATTTGAATGCCGACTCAATAGTTGGTAAGACACTTTTGTCAAAGTTATTCAGCTCAAATGAAATAATTCTACCAATCAAACTATATAGAGTAACATTTTTATTTTCAACTGCTCTCATTTCTTGTATAGAAGATACTCTAATAGCATAAAAAGGCAATAAGGTTCTTAGAATTTTACTTACCACTATTTATTTTTCAAGTAGACCTCCTACTCCTTAGATAGCATTAACAACCTCTTTAATTTTGTAGCTGTACTAAGTGATGTTTTCTCCTTCTTTCATTCTTAGGTCTTCAGAATTTCCTCTTAGGCTTTCTACCTTAGCTCTCACCACACTTTTATCTCCTCCATGTACTAGCGCCTTGAGTTTGTCCCACATTTTCTTTGCAGTGGTGCATGATTTGACTATTAGAATAACTGAGAGGAGAGGGGGTGAATCAGTGGCCTCAAAAATATTCCAATAAATCAACCCAAAAACTTAGTCACACAATATTAAGCCTATAGTTATCTTTAGTCCTACAAGATGAATTCCTTCAAACAATATTAACTAATAAATACTACTTGGAGTTCACTATTAAACCTTATTCTTACTATTTACCAATTAGCAGTCTTTCATTTACCAAAAAATAGTAAATTTCTTAGTGTATACCGATCAATCCATAATTAGTTATGTTTAATGCAAAACACTAAATTAATGACTCATAAACACATTGACACATGGATTTTTAACGTGAAAACCTTGTTAAGGGAAAAACCACTTGGGACCAGTAACCCAAAATTTTCACTCTTCTGAAGTGAGCTCGGTGAAGAGCCAACCCTGTTAAAGGTTACAAAAACATTGTTAGGTGTGACCTTGTTACATGATTTAAATATAATAGTTTGTCACTTGATATCTGGTATCTCTATGCTACCTTCTATGACCAAACCCTGGTTTTTCAAATGGTATCTGGCATCTCATGCTATCTTCATGATCAAAATTTTTGATACTCCTTGGGATGTATCTCAATATAGAAAGGATTGTTAAGTCCTTCTTGGTTAAAAAAATTTCTGAATCAATGGTTAAAATGAAATAGTAAATGATCTATTCACATATACAACTATCAACTTGTAGATTTTCAGATCTATTGTAAGCTCATAATACCTTTCTAATTAGTGTATCTTTTCAATACCTTTACTCCACTTCTTTCTGCTTGGTGATGTTGTGCTTCTCTATTGCTCGATGTCCACAGAAATATTTAGCTCTTTCCTCAGCTTGATTGATCATGACTGTATGAAGTTGTTCTTCACCACTTTGTCTCTAGCATCCTCTTTCTCTATTCACTCCCCTAATTCATAATGAATTAGATTGCCTATTTATAGATATGATATAATTGTTTCTAAGTCTTTGACTTTCTTGTTCTTGGTGTGATCTACAATTCTAGCCAATATTGATTTAAATCATTTACTCATGTTTTATCTCATAGATATCTTCTTGCCAACTGTAATAAAATAGCTTTAAATCTTCTACTTATCTTTGGCTTTAACTTGTTGATGAAACAATTTTATCAACTAGTTAACTCTATCTTTTAGCTCTTCCCAGCTAAGTATTTTGTAATTTCTAAACTTTAGTTATTTTTGGTGTTTAACTCTTTGATAGCTTTGGTCAACACTTCAGTTCTCCTCCGACATCTCCATCAGGGTTGTCTGTCCATTAGGGTTGACTATCCATCAGGCATCACTGTGAAGCTTTGATTGTCAGTAATACTTGTGATTCTGCTCATCGGTAATGCTTGTGATTCTTCTCATCGGTAATTCTTGTCAAGTTTCTTTCTCGGGCAACACTGTGACTTTACTTTTTGGTTTCTCTGTCCATCGGGTTCCACTAATTGTTAGTGTCTGTAGTCACTTAGTGAATATTGATCTTTTATGCATTACTGAAAGTATAATATTTATATTTCCAATTCTCTGAAGTCTTTGACACTTTGTATGTAACCAATCGGATTATATCAAGTTGACATCAATGAAAATACAATCCATTAACTCATTTAATGTCTTGCATTATCTTTCTACATTTTGGAGATCAACTTAACATCTTCAAACATTCAATCAGTTATGGCTCATCAATCTCTCCCTTTGGTATTGATGGCAACACACTACATTATCAAACTATATTATTTCTAATACAATATGAAATATAGTTTGTATTTCATCAATCTCTCTCATATCTATTGTTCTTTAACCAATACAAATGTCTGGCTCTTGATAAGCTCATATAGCTTAGATTTGTTTCTTTCAGAGTGTGTACTTCAATATTCAATCCCTTTACTAGATATATTTATCATCTTATGATTCTGTATGTGCTCTCCCTTGATTATTCCTCTCCTTGATCATCTCTTTTTCCTTTGACAGTAATCTTTCTTTTAGTATGTATTCTCTCCCTCATGTTACTTCTCTCTCCCTTTGATGGATATTTCATATGTAATCTCTCCCTTTGGATAATGATTAACTCTCCTTTTGAATTCTTAGGAACTTTTCTCCAGGGATAATGATATAATATCTCCCTTTGACAACAATTCAAAACAATTCTTCCATCCTTTTTTATAATATACTCCTTGAATTTCCCTATCCATCAGCAATACAGTGACTCTGTATTAGCCAAAATTACCTCTGGTGTTCAGTGTAGGTATGTACCTTGCTCTATACATATGTATCTTTACTATCCATCTTTCTTTCTTTCATAAACATGTATGATCTTCTGACAGTGTGTAGGCTAATGCAGCCTCCTAGTCATCTTACTAACTGATAGACAAGGGTTGGACTCCTAGTCTTTCTCTTAGGTACTCAAATGTATCTTTTGGTAATGGCTTGGTAAATATGTCAGCTAATTATTCCTTGGATTGAACATATTCTAGTATCACTTCTTTTTCTTGCACTTGTTCTCTTAAGTAATGATACTTGATTGCTATATGATTAGTCTTACCATGCATTAATGGATTCTTTGATATGTTTATTGCACTGGTATTATCACAATAGATAATTATTGGTTCAATAATCTTCATATTCATACCTTCCGACAACTATTTGATCCATGAAATATTAGAGAAATTTGCAACAGTAGCCACATATTCTACTTCTGTAGTAGACTGTGAGATGTATCCTTGCTTCTTGTTGATCCATGTGACAAGTGTGTCACCCATAAAGATTGCTCCTCCAATTGTGCTCTTTCGGTCATCTATGTTTCCAGCCCAATCTACATTTGTATAGACTTAAAACTCAAATTTTCCTTCTCTTTTATACCATAAGCCATAGTCCTCGATGTTCTTTAGATATCTCAGAATTCTCTTGACAACAGTCATATGTTATTCTTTGGGATTAGTAGAGAATCTTGCAACTATACCAACTTCATGTGCTATATCTGATCTCCTATGAACAACATACATTAGTTTGCCAATCATTTATCTATGCAAGGTCTGATTTACCTCATTTGATTTGTTTTCTTTTGTCAGCTTACATCCGATTTCCATAGGTGTTCCAACTGGCTTCAAATCTTCCATCTTGAATATCTTCATCACTTCCTTGATGTATTTGGACTGAGTGATATATATGTCTACATCTTGTTGAAGAATTTGTAGACCAAGAAATAATTTGATCTCCCCAAACATAGACATTTAAAAC
Source organism: Thuja plicata (assembly GCA_018584345.1). Classification (NCBI taxonomy): domain Eukaryota; kingdom Viridiplantae; phylum Streptophyta; class Pinopsida; order Cupressales; family Cupressaceae; genus Thuja; species Thuja plicata. The sequence continues at coordinate 13,440,626 of MU227649.1, forward strand.
TCTTTTCTCATTTCACTAGAAAAGTATTTACATAACATTTCATTCCCCCCAGATATGATATCATCAAAAAATATTTCAGCAATCAAAATATTACCATCAGTATCTTCTTTTAAGTACAGATTGCTATTTTTAGTTGTTCTTACAAATTGAATTCTTATGAGATAGGAGTGAAGTCTTTCATATTAGGCTCTAGGTGCTTGTTTTAATCCATGCAAGGCTTTGTGTAGTCTACAGACCATGTTTCTCTTGTCTAGATCAACAAACCCTTCTGGTTGTTCAATGTATACCTCTTCTTCCAGTATTCTATTTAGGAATGTAGATTTGACATCCATCTGGTATACCTTAAATCCTTTGAATGCAGCATAATAAATAAATATTCTTACTCTTTCTAGTCTAGAAATGGGTGCAAAGGTTTCACCATAATCAATACCTTCTTCTTGTGTACACCCCTTGCATACTAATCTTTCTTTATTTCTTGTGACTTCTCCATTCTCATTTAGCTTGTTTCTGAATATCCATTTGGTACTGATGACATTCTTGTCATCTAGTCTCAGTACTAATGTCCATGTACTATTCTTCTCAATCTATTTTATTTCTTCATTCATATCACTAACCCATTCTTCATTTTCAAGTGCAGTATTAACAAATTTAGGCTCAAAATCACAAAGTAAACATCTAGTGTTTAGTGACTTACTTCTTGTTCTCATTCCAGCCTTATTGTCTCCTATGATCTGATTCTATGGATGGTGTCTTCTGACATGCGTGGAAAGTTTTGGTTCAGCTCTTTTTCCATTATTCTGATCATTATCTTGACCTTTTTTATGATCTCCATCGCTCGGAACATCATCTTGAGGATTTTCCTGCTTTTCGGTAATTATAGCCTGATGCTCGGGTGCAATTTTATGTTTCTCAGGGGTGATACACTATTTCTCGAGTAGAGTGTCAGGTTCTTCAGTGTAAACAAACCTGTTTTAGTGTTTTGGTTCTTTTATGCTTTCCTTATCATTCTTTTCCACAAATTCATCTATTCTTACATTTTCACTTTCAATGATCTTGTTAGAGGACTTGTTAAGACATTTATAAGCCTTTCTTTTGGTGGAATACCCTAGATGGATACCTTCATCACTTTTGGAGTCAATCTCTCCATTTATTTCATCTTTCAAAATATAACATTGACTCCCAAATATTCTGAAGTAACTTACATTGGGTGTGTAACCATACCAGAACTTATAGGGTGTCTTCTTTGTGTCCTTCTTCAATTGTACTATGTTCAATGTGTAGACAATAGTACTGACAGCTTCCCTCCAAAATTTTTGAGTAATATTCTTCTCAATCATTAGTGTTCTTGTAAAATCAACAATTGATTTGTTTCTCCTTTCAGCAATTTCATTTTGCTATGGTGTTCTTGGTGCAGAAACCTGTCTTTTAATTCCATTCTCATTGCAATAGTTAGTGAATTCATCAGCAATAAATTCCCCTCCTCTATCTGAACTTAAGAATTTTAATTCCTTACCACTTTATTTTTATACCATATCCTTATACCATTTAAATATCTTGAATGCTTCTGATTTATCTTTTAAGTACTTAATTGTCATCATTCTAGAATAATCGTGTACAAAGTAAAGAAATACCTATCACCATAGTAACTCTTGGTCCTCATGGGTCCACATAAATTAGTATGGACTAATTCTAGAATAGCATCAAATGTATGGGCTTTACTCTTGAAACTAGACTTTTTCATTTTACCTTTTTGACAATTCTTGCACATGATATGCTTGGACTTTGACATGCTTGTTAAGCCTCTTACTCTTCTTTTATTTCTTATCTTTATAATGTTGTCAAAATTCACATGGCATAGTCTTTTATGCCACAACCATATGTATTCATTTCTAGTAATTAAACAAGTGGTGTTAATGTCATCAAGATAGAATAGGTTACCTTTTGTTTGTTCACCAGTTCTGATCAACCTTCTTGATTCATTGAAGATCTTTGCCTTCTTATTTTTAAACGCTACTTGGTGAACTGTGTTATTCAGCTGTGAAATACTCAATAGATTATAATTAATTCCTTTTACCTAGTAATCATTTTCACATTTGATTAGGTTATTCAACATTATGGCTCCTTTACCTTCAACTAGACAAGGTGTGTCATTACCCATTCTTACTGATCCACCATTATAGTATTCAAAAGTGTCAAACTTTTTGTTTATCACCAGTCATGTGGTGAGTGAAACCACTATCTATAATCTAGACATCATTCTTACTAACCTTAGATATGAGTGCAGTCTCTACATACCTTTCTTCTTCATCTCAATCATCCTTCATGGCAACAAAAACCATCTCAATGTCTTAATTAGATACGGTATCAGTATCATCAGTTTTTTCTCAGTCAGATAACAATCTTTCTTCCCTTTGTCCTTGTAGTCTTAGGTATCTCTTCTGTCATATTTTTGGTTTCTTTGGTAATCTTTGTTATCACCTCGGTCAAACTTCTTTTTATATGTTTTGTCATTACTTCTGTCATCTTTTCTTATGTTAGGAAATCTTGCAGCAAAGTGTCCAACCTCTTTACAATTAAAACATACAAATGGTAATTTACCTTTTTATCTACATTTGCCTCTCTACAACCTTCTTTCCATTAGTTCTTCAATCTCATCAAGTCCTTGTTCATCACTAACACTTTCACTATCATTTCTAATAGTGTGTCTATGACTTGAATTACTTATTTTTAAAGAAGATTTGTATCCAGACTCTATAGATGGTAAGACACTTGTAAAGGAAGAAAATTGATTAGAATGTGTGTTGTATGTTTGATTAGGGGTGTTATATTTCCTTAACCTTTACATTTAATTTGTAATTGATGGATGTGATATTGTATTTTTGTGTGATTAAGCATATAGGGGGAGGAAGATAATATATTCTTTTTTTATCCCTGAATGCGCAAATAAAAGATCCAAGTTGATTAACCCGAAAGAAGGATCAATGCACAAATGAATCAACCATTTGGAAATGAGAGTAAGGAAGAAGACCTTAAATTCTATCTTATGATTAAGGAGATATGATATATTTTAGTAATTGAAAAGGATGAGAAGAAGTACCAACCTTAAAGAATTGCAGACCTGAAGAATGCTATTTTCTGACATATGTACTATGTTTCTAGAAAATTAAAAGTATGATCCAGAACTGGAATGTAGAGATGAACAAAACCCATAAATATTATTCTGCTCTGACACCATCTTATGAAAAAGGTTGACCTTGACCCACAAATATCACCCCTGACCCAATAATCTTGACCCTGACCTGTACAGGTCTGATAGAAAATCTATTTGCAGATCCCAATAGTTCGCTCAAAAGGTTATCCAAATATGAGTTCCAATCCATAGTCCCACACCTATACCTGCAAGAAAAGATATTTTTTTTGGGGGGGAGGGGTTTTCCTTAGTCAAAGCCCAATTTAGGAATTATCCTTGAAATAAATAATTGAAATAAGAATGCTAGCAAGTAGTAGAATTGAATCTAACAATGAAGCTATGATATTCAATAGATATGCAATTGTAATTCAAATGTAGAAAGTATGTAACTATGAAAGCTTAGACTCAATAGAAACCATAAAAATCCATGATTTTATGCTTGAATCCACCTTAAGAAAATGAATGAGTGTTGAGGATGCACAAAGGATCTTGAAGGAAGATCACACCACCATGATGGCTAGATCTAGGGTTTTAATGACGAATCTTGAATGTTTGAACCTAATCCCTTCAAAGCCTTGAAATATTGAATCCTTAATCTTCAATGGAGGAATTGAATGCTTGAGAGGAAGACTTGAACACCTTGAAATCTTGAGAACATGTAGAACAATGGATGCTTGAACTTTTTGCTTCTTGACAAAATCTTGGTTAGAGCTTTTTTTCACTTAGAAGACTTAGAGAAAATGAGAGAGAAAGGCTTCCTTTTATATGAAATTAGGGCACAATCTTATAGGAAGTCCAACATAGGAAAATTAAAGTTCAATTAGACCGATATCCCTTGAAGAGGACCTATATTAAATATAATTTAGGATTTTTCCACTTCGGAACCAAAAACAACCGACCTGGAAGAGGCAAAAATGAATTTTTGATGACCTCCGGAAGATGACAAGCTTTCAGATTTGGAAGGGGGACCCAGGTCAAGGTTGAGGTTGACCCTATCCTAGGTCAAGGTCAAGTTAGACCCTGACCTAGGTCAAGGTTGAGGTCAACCTCGACCCAGGGGGTCAGAACCCCTGGAAGAAGTGCCAGGTGGGATAGAAGATGCCCAGAGAGGCCCAATCAAGGTCCTAAATAGGCACAGAAGAAGGAGATGATGCAGAAAGGAGGGGATAGTATGATGGTGGTCAAAAAAATCCCCTAAAGAGGGCTAAAATTTATTAACATGGAAGTGCTTCCATTTTAAGATGATACATTAAGCCCCCACTTTAGCGGAAGTATGGAAATCGAACATGATTTTGGTAAAGTTAGAAGAAAGACTTTGGTGGTTTGCAACGAGGTAGAACATCACTAAGTCAAGGATATGAGCCCCTAGACCAAGGATTATAAATCAACATACATGCATAAAAGATATGGAAGATAAAGAGCAACCAATCGTAGAAACATACATGACTACATAAGCAGGACAAGAGCAACACTATAGATAATATAGCTTCATGATCTAATACTACTAGCATGAAAGCAAAAGAGAGAGAAGGGAAAGTGATTACCTTGCCTAGTAAGATGCCCACCTTACTATGAATCACCAAGGAGGTAGAGCCCAATAGGTTCACCCATAAACTGTTCTTGTAATTGTAATGTGTCTTCTAACGGCTTTTGAAATATCCATAGATCCACATTCTTGTATCACTATGAATATAAAATGCATGGCTTTTTAGGATTTAGCAACTTATGTGCGTTACCTTCCAAGGATTTAGCACATTGAAAATTTTAAAGGGTGCGTATCTCTTCAAGATTTAGCAACTTATGTGTGTTACCTTCCAAGCAATTTAGCAAAAATAAAAGTAAAAATGTGTGTCTCTTGAGGATTTAGAAACTTATGTGTGTTACCTTCCAAGGATTTAGAAAAAATAAAAGTAAAAATACATTTCCCTTCAAGATTTAGCAACTTATGTGCTTTACCTTCTGAGGATTTAGCAAAAATAAAATAAAAATGCGTGCCCCTTTAGGTTTTAGCAACTTATGTGTGTTACCTTATGAGGATTTAGCATGCTGAAAAATGTAAACTAATGTAAACTATAGTATAAGGGAGACCCTATATATTCCCCCCTCCTTATCATGACTACCCACTAGGTAGGATAAGGAGGAGAAAAGAGGATACCTACTTCACAAGGTAGGAGATATCTATCTTAACAACAATGTATACCATATTCTTAGGGAAGAGCCTTGACTCTTACATCCAAGAGCATAGATAATCGTGAAATGGATATGTCACTTAGGAAAAAGGATCCTCAAAAGGGAAGATATCTTATCATCAATACCCTCACCATAGAGGAGTGCTTAGGATAAAATATCATCTTCTAAAGAAAAGAGGGACCAAAGATTCAATCATCAAGCCCCCTGTAATCAAGAGGAAGAGGAATCTTAGGATGAAGGCATAAAACTCTAACCCAAAGCAAGAGCAAGAGTTTATAAAGAACATAATTTTCAAAATAAAGAAGAGGTGATGACCTAGGACTAGCACCTCTTATATAAGAGGGTATCCATAGTAAAAAACATACATCTTTATAAGGAAATAATTTTGTATGATAAACAAATGCCACTATGATAAGGAAAGTAAATCCTTAGATAGAGGAAGAAGGAAAATACCTTTCCCCCTAGGTGTGTAGGAAAGGGATATATAAAATTATATCAAGAGATTTTATAGCAAAGAGATATCTTTAAAAAAAAAATGTCCTAGAAAAGATATCATGAATGATTATAAAGATTTATAGGGATAAAATATATAAAGAATAACCAATTAAACTAAAAAAAAAACACATGCTAAGAGTAAAAATGGATCCTTGAAGACTGGAATAAAATACCTCTTACCCCCCAGTGAAGAGACAAGAGGAAAGTTGCAATCTAACTTGTAGAGGAACGAGGGGAATGCCCTATATCAAAATTATGAAGAAATTGTAATATTGCATGGGAATGAGATATAATTCCTAAGGCATCTCTTTCTCTAACATATAGCTTGAAATGCACACAATCAGAAAGTAAATTTTTATTACTATAATGAAAAGGAAATTTATATTTAGAGAGAGCATTTCTCAGAATGGGTTTAAAGATTTCTTTCTTGGAATTCATTAATTGGACATACACTTTCTTAGCCACATCTTGAGGAGTATCAGGGTGATCTAAAGAAGGTGTTGGAAGAAGAACATGAGAGGAGGATGGTGGTTAAGATCCACTACCTTTATTGGAGGAGGTGGAAAACCTATACCATGCATATCTTGTTTAGGAGATGAATGAATCGGGGTTTTAATGCCTTGCTCATTGATACCAAGCCCTAAACCTTTATAGCCTTGTTTATCTACCATAGTATATCCGGTAGTGTACCTATCTTGCAAAGCTTCAATAGGAGGAGATTGATTATGGTGTTCATGAGAAAATGTTGTGTATGGTGGAATGATAGGATTAGAAGAGGTTTCCTTGTTTTTCCCTTTATCGTCATCATGGATTGGATAGGGAGGTGAAGGTAAATGAAATAATTCTCGAACGTCATTATCATGGATCCTAGCTTGAGCCCCATAATAAGTGTGCGAAGAACTAGGGATTGAAGGTGGAGAAATAGAAATAGGAATATTTGGAATTGTATTAGATTTGATAGGATTAGGGTTAGGGAGATTAGGAGCTAGATTAGGCCTGATAGGATTAGGAAGATTAGGAGGTGAGGTATCATCTACCCAATTCTTCGCATAATCCAAAAGAGTAATAAGTCCACTACACAAATATTTTATGAAAGTTTTGAAAGTAGGAAGACTAGTATTGGTTAATCTCAAAATAGCATAAGCAAGTGAAATATGAAGATTAACAAACATGATGAAATGGATGATACTCTCATAGACATCATAGGTACTATAAAGAGATGCTAAAAGAAGCATAATAAGAAAAATAATCATACACCAAAAGATCTTCATAATGAATGAGATGCAAGAAGTGTTTATATATATATATATATATATATATATATGTATGTATGTATGTATGTATGTATGCAAGAGCTAATGTGAGAGGCAAAGCATCTAACACCAACAAGAAAGAGTTGTCTATCGCGGGTTCACCAAAATGTAAAGGAAGAAAATTGATTATAATGTGTGTTGTATGTTTGATTAGGGGTGTTATATTTCCTTAACCTTTACATTTAATTTGTAATTGATGGATGTGATATTGTATTGTTGTGTGATTAAGCATATAGGGGGAAGGAAGATAATATGTTCTTCTTTTATCCCCAAATGCGCAAATGGAAGATCCAAGTTGATTAACCCAAAATAAGGATCAATGCATAAATGAATCAACCATTTGAAAATGACAGTAAGGAAGAAGATCTTAAATTATGTCTTATGATTAAGGAGATATGATATATTTTAGTAATTGAAAAGGATGAGAAGAAGTACCAACCTTAAAGAATTGCAGATATGAAGAATGCTATTTTTTGAGGTTTGTACTCTATTTCTAGAAAATCTGAAGTATGATCTAGAATCGGAACACAGAGACGAACAAAACCCATAAATATTATTCTGATCTGACACCATCTTATGAAAAAGGTCAAAATTGACCCACAAATGTCACCCCTGACCCAACAATCATGACCCTGACCTGCACAGGTCTGATATAAAACTTGTTTGTGGATCTCGATAGTTCGCTCAAAAGGGTATCCAGATCTGAGTTCAAATCCATAGTCCCACACCAGTACCTGCAAGAAAAAGAGATTTGTTTTTTGGGAGGGGGAGGGGTTTTCCCTAGTCAAACCACGATTTAGGAATTAACCTTGAAATCAATAATTGAAATAAGAATTCTAGCAAGTAGTAGAATTGAATCTAACAATGAAGCTATGATATTCAATAGATATGCAATTGTAATTCAAATGTAGCAAGTATGTAAATATGAAAGATTGGACTCAATAGAAACCATAAAAATCCATGATTGTATGCTTGGAATCCACCTTGAAGAGAATTAATGAGTGTTGAGGATGCACAAAGGATCTTGAAGGAAGATCACACCACTATGGTGGCTAGATCTAGGGTTTGAATGATGAATCTTGAATGTTTGAACCTAATCCCTTCAAAGGCTTGAAAGCTTGAATCCTTGATCTTCAATGGAGGACTTGAATTCTTGAGAGGAATAATTGAACACCTTGAAAGCTTGAGAACATTTAGAATAATGGATGCTTGAACTTTTTTCTTCTTGACAAAATCTTGGTTAGATCTTTTTTGCACTTAGAAGACTTAGAGAAAATGAGAGAGAAAGGCTTCCTTTTATATGAAATTAGGGAACAATCTTCTAGAGAGATAGACATAGGAGAATTAAATTCCAATTAGACCCATGTCCCTAGAAGAGGACCTGTATTAAATATCATTTAGGGTTTTTCCACTTTGAAACCCAAAATAGTCGACCTGGAAGCAAGAAAAATGAATTTTTGATGACCTCCGAAAGCTGACAAGATTCCAGATTTGGAAGGGGGACCCAAGTCAAGGTTGAGGTCGACCCTAACCTAGGTATAGGTTGAGTTTGACCTTGGCCTAGGTTAAGGTCAAGGTCGACCTTGACCCAGGGGGTCAGAACCCCTGGAAGAAGTGCTAGGTGGGATAGAAGGTGCTCGGAGAGGCCCAATCAGGGTCCTAAATAGGCACAGAAGCAAGAAATGATGCAGAAAGGAGGGGAAAATATGAAGGTGCTCAAAAAAATTCCCTAAGGATGGATAAATGTTCTTAACATGGAATTTCTTCCATTTTAAGATGATACAACACTATTATTAAATTTATTCATCTCAAATGAAATAAGTCTACTAATCAGACTATCTAGAGTAATAGTATTGTTTACAACTGCTCTTATTTCTTGTATAGAAAATACTCTAATAGCATATATAGGTAGTAAGGTTCTTAGGATTTTACTTACCACTATCTCTTCTTCAAGTACACCTCCAACTCCTCAGATAATATTTACTACCTCTTTGATTCTGAAGCTATAATGAGTGATATTTATCCTTCTTTCATCCTTAGGTCATCAAACCTCCCTCTTAGAATTTCTACCTTGGCTCTTAGTACATTAGAATCTCCTCCATGTACCAGATTCAATTTATCCCACATTTTCTTTGCAGAGGTGCAGGTTTTGACATCTTCAAACTCAGCATCAGAGAGTGAGGAAGCAAGCTCTATCATCATGCAATTATGCTCATGCTTTTCTCTTAATTTCTAAGCACACAAGCTCTAATTATGAGGGGTGAATTAGTGGCCTCAAAAATATTCCTATAAATCAACCCAAAAAATTAGTACCACATTATTAAGCCTATATTTATCTTCAATCCTACAAGATGAATTCCTTCAAACAATCTTAAATAATAACTATTGCTTGGAGTTCACTGTTAAACCTTATTCTTACTGTTTACCAATTAGCAGTCTTTCATTTACCAAACAATATTAAATTGCTTAGTGTATACTGATCAATCCAGAATTAGTTATGTGTAATGCAAAATACTAAAGTAATGACTCATAAACACATTGACACATGGATTTTTAACATGGAAACCCTGTTAAGGGAAAAACCACTTGGGACCAGTAACCCAAAATTTTCACTCTTTTCAAGTGAGCTTGGTGAAGAGACAACCCTATTAAAGGTTACAAACACATTTTTAGGTGTGACCTTGTTAGAGGATTTAAATATAATAGTTTGTCACTTGATATCTAGAATTTCTATGCTACCTTCTATGACCAAACCCTAGTTTTTCAAGTGGTATCTGGCATCTCATGCTATCTTCATGATCAAACTTTTTGATACTCCTTGGGATGTATCTAAATATAGAAAGGATTGTTAAATCCTTCTCGGTTAAGGGACTTTCTGAATCAATGGTTAAACTAAAACATTAGATGATTTGTTCACATATACATCTATCAACTTGTAGATTTTCAGATCTATTGTAAGCTCATAATACCTTTCTGATCATTTTATCTTTTTAGTACCTTTTCTCCACTTCTTTCTTCTTGGTGATGCTGCGCTTCTCTGTTTCTCGATGTCCATAGAAATCTTTAGCTCTTTCCTTAGCTTGATTGATTAGGACTGTATAGATTTTTTCTTTATTAGTTTCTCTCCAACATCCTCTTTCTCTATTCACTCCCCTAATTCATAATTAATTAGATTGTCTCTTTATAGACATGATATAACCATTTCTAATTCTTTGACTTTCTTGTTCTTGGCGTGATCTGTAATTCTAGCCAATATTTATTTAAAGCATTTACTCTTGTTTTATCTCATAGATATCTTCTTTCTAACTGTAATAAAACAACTTTAAATCTTTTACTTATCTCTCTCTTTAATTTGTCAATGAAAACAATGTTAACAACTAGTTAACTCTATCTTTTAAATCTTTCCAGCTAAGTATTTTGTCATTTTTGAACTTCAGTTTTTTGTATGTTTAACTCTTTGATAGCTTTGGTCAACACTTTAGTTCTCTTTGGGCATCTCCATCGGGGTTTTCTATCCATCGGGGTTGATTTTTCATCGTGTTAGTAATAAATGAGAGAGGAGGGGGGGTGAATCAGTGGCCTCAAAAATTAATCCTTAAGTCAACCCTTAAACCTTATAACCACAAATTATGTCTCTAGTTATCTTTTGTCATATAAGATGAATGCCTTGACATACTTATATCAATTTTCTACTTGTCAGATTTCTTAGCAAAACCTTCTTGTCTATGATTATCGATAAGCAGTCAATTATTTACCGAAACATAGTAAATATGCAGAGTATACTGATAAATCCAGAATTGCATATGTGAAATGTAAAATAGTAAAGTAATGAAACATAAACACATAACACATGGATTTTTAACGTGGAAACCCTGTTAAGGGAAAAACCACTGGGACCGGTACCCTAAATTTTCACTCTTTTTAAGTGAGCTCTGTTAGGAGCCAACCCTGTTAAAGGTTACAAACACACTGTTAGGTGTGGCCTTGTTAGAGGATTTAAAAGATAGTTTGTCACCTAGTATCTAGCATCTAATGCTACCATCCTTGATCAAACACTCACTTGGCCTATAAATAGGTATTGGGCATATCCAATGCTACTTTATATGATCAAAATTTTTGATACTCCTTGGGATGTATCTCAATTGTAGAAGAGTTTTAAGTCCTACTCAGTTAAGAGACTTGATGTATCAATGGTTAAACTAAAAGATTAATGATTTGTTCATACATATAAATTAATTTCATATTTTCAAATCTATTGTAAGTGCATTACCTCTCTGATCAATATAATCAATTCTATACCTTTTATCCACATTGTTCTTCTCTGTGATGTTGTCTCACTATTCGTCGGTGTTTGTAGAATCTAGCTCTTTCCTCAACTTGATTAATCAGGTCTAAATGAAGACTTTCTTCTCCTTCAGAATCTCATTAGCATCTTCCCTCTTTTTTATTCACCCCACACTCAATTTGTAATGAATTGGGTTTGTCTCTTTATAGACATGATTTACCTTTTCTTGGCTTTCTTGATTCTTTGCATGATCCACAATTCTCGCCAATTAGATTTAAAGAAAACTCCAATTTTATCTCAAAGAGATCTTCTTGTCAACTAGATAAATCATTTTTAAATCAATTACTTGTCTCCAGCTTTATCTGGATGATTAAAATAATTATAAGTATCAGTTAAGTCTATTTATAGCTCTTGATAGCTAAGCATTTTGTTGTTTTTGAACTTTCTGTTCTATCGGTCAACTCTTTAGTTAGTCATTGGTGATAACTGACTATTACATCGGTGTGACTTTATTTTTTATTAGGATCTGGGTCCTTGTCTTTTCCATCAGGAAATACTATGATTCTTTCCTTCGGGTTACTCTGTGTTTTTGTCAGGAAACACTGTGACTCTGCTCGTCGGTAATGTTGTGCATTTTCTTGTCAGGTAACACTATGACTCTACTCTTTTACTCTATCCATCAGTGTGCACTCTGTCAATGTATACAGTCACTTTGTGAATACTTCACTTATATGCATTACTGATAGCATAACCTTTGATTCATCGGTTCTTTGAAGTCTTTGGCAGTATTTCCATGACCATACAGATTATATCAAGTTGAAATCAATGCCAATACAATACATTAACTAATTTAATGCCTTGCATGATCATCAACTTAACATCTTAAAACATTCAATCAGTTATATGTCATCAATCTCTCCCTTTGGCATTGATGGCGACATACTACATTATCATACTATACTATTTCTAATATAATATGAAATATACAGTTTCATCAAGCTTTCCTATTGTAACTAATACAAATGTCTGGCTTTCGGTAAGCTCAAATAGCTTTGATTTGATTCTTGTAGCTTTCTGTCTGTCTTCAATCCCTTTACTAGATATATGTAGAATCTTTCTTTCTTTGATGTGATGTGTTCTTCTTCTATGTCAAAATCTACCCCTTTGACTGTTCTCCTTTCTTGTGATGTCTCTTGTCAGCAATTCTTTTTCTTTGTGTGTACTCTCCCATTCTTGTTACATTTCTCCCTTTGGATACTTTGATGGATATATTCTCTCCCTAAGATGATAATGGATATAATATCTCCCTTTATCAGTATGATAATGAGATATTTCTCTCCCTTTGACAGCAATGCCAAACAAACATCTTTGCCAAATGGATCATTTCTATCCATAATCTATTCCTTGAATTTCCCTATCCATCAGTAATAACTCTGGTGATTGGAGTAGATAAATACCTTATTGTGTATAGATTTATCTTTGAATTCCATCTCTCTGCTTGCATCAAAATGAATGATATTCTAATAATATGTAGGCTAATGTGGCCTTCTAGTCATCTTACTGACCAGTAGACAAGGGTCTGACCCCTAGTCTCTTTCTCAAGTATTCAAATGCATCCTTGGGAAGTAGATTGGTGAAGATATCATCCAGTTGTTCTTTTAATTGCACATATTCAAGTATCACCTCCTTTTCTTGAACTTTTTCTCTTAAATAATGATACTTGATGGAAATATTCTTTATTTTAGCATGCATGACTGGATTCTTGGAAATGTTTATTGCACTTGTATTATCATAGTAGATAATTAATGGTTCAAGAATTTTCATATGCATACCTTCCAGTAACTGTTTGATCCATGCAATATTTGAGCAATTTGCAGTAGCAGCAACATACTCTTCTTCTATAGTAGACTGAGAGATGCATCCTTGCTTCTTGTTAATCCATGTGACAAGTATGTCACCCATAAAGAATGCTCCACCAATTGTGCTCTTTTGGTCATCAATATTTCCAGCCCAATCAGCTTTGGCAAAGACCTTAAGTTCAAATTTGCCTTCTCTCCTATACCATAAGCCATATTCCTTGGTATTCTTTAGATATCTTAGAATTATTTTCACAATAGTCATATGTGATTCTCTCGGATTAGCAGAAAATCTTGCAACTATCCCTATTGCATATGCAAGATCTGGTCTAGTATGTACAACATACATGAGTTTTCCAATCATTGATCTGTACAAATTTTGATTTACCTTTGATGACTTGTTTTCCTTTGTCAGCTTACATCCAGTTTCCATCGGTGTTCCAACTTGTTTGGAGTCTTCCATCTTGAATATTTTCAGTACTTCCTTGATGTATTTGGATTGTGTAATAAAAATACCTTCATCTTGTTGCATGATCTATAGACCAAGAAAGAACTTGATCTCTCCACACATAGACATCTCAAACTCTTTTTTCATTTCATTTTCAAATGATTTGCATAGCATATATTTGCCTCCAAATATGATTTCATTAACAAATATCTCAGCAATCAAAATGTTAGCATCAGGATCTTCCTTCAAATAAAGATTACTATTTTCACTAGTTCTTACAAATCCAATACTTATAAGATAGGAATGAAGTCTTTCATACCAGGCTTAGGATGCTTGTTTTAATTCATACATGGCTTTGTGTAGTCTACATACCATGTCCCTCTTTTCTAGATCAACAAACCCTTATGGTTGTTTAGTGCATACCTCTTCTTCAAGTATTCCATTTAGGAATGCAGACTTGACATCCATTTTATATACCTTGAATCCTTTACATGCAACATAAGAAAGTAATACTCTGACTCCTTCTAGCCTAGCAACAAGTGCAAAGGTCTCTCCATAGTCAATCCCTTCTTCTTGTACATACCCCTTGCATACTATGTTGGAATAGTCCTAAGGATAATTGAGAGGGGGGGGGTGAATCAGTTATCAGTCAATTTAATTCTTTTCTCTTTCTTAAATGTAATTTGATATAAAGTAATGCACATTCAAATAACACAATAGAGTACTCAAAAATTTTGATTACGGGGAAACCAAATAGGTAAAAACCCCGGTGGGAATTAGCACCCACAAATAATTACACTAGTTTATAATGATCCCTATTAGAAGATCTTACAACCCTGTTAGGAGTTGATCTTTACGATGCAAGAAGTACAGAGACCTGGTTAAAGGTTAGACCTTGTTAGGAGTATTTTACAGATAACCTTGTTAAGGGTGAGGACTCACTCTCCAATAGCTCACTACTAAGATGGTGAAGGATAAAACCTTTAGTACAATAGATATACACTATATCTGGTAAATGAACTATTTGAGTAGACCTGTTGTCTTGATCAGTTCCAATGAATTGCAATCAACTTCAATTTCGTCACATAGAACTTCAACTTATTCTTTCCGACTTTCTTCTCTTCTCTATCTTTTTTTTTTCACTTCATTTTTCTACCCTTAGTGAACATAACATAACTTCTATATGTATCTTCACCAATGATAAGGTCACAACGATATCTCGAAACACTTCATCAAATTTCTTGTCGGCTCAACCAAGCACACAATCAAAGTTAGGACCGCGCAACTCAAACTGAATAGACACGTCACTTCACAAAGTCAGCTTCACCAAATTAACTCTAACATCAATATTATATTGAAACATGTTTAGCACCTTTGGATAATTATCTTTAACTCATAACTAAACATTAATACAAACACGCATATCCCGAAGATAGGCGCAACTAAAGAGACACTGTATTTATGTCGGCTCTTAACAGATAAACTCCAGAAACTGTAACTACCATAACTGATTAATCATAACTCAATTGTAACTACATATCTAACTCGGTGTGAATGCACATAGCATCTAGAACATGTATACACTGTTAGGGTTTTTCTTGCAAGGCCTTTAAAGATGCTTGAATATTTAAATAACTCTATGACTCCCAATACCTTTTGATACTATGACTCAAACAAGAGAAAAAAACTAATTGATGATGTATTTTGATAACACCGGGGATACGTATTATCACCTCCTTCTTTTTTGAGATCCACTGACTCAGGCAAGTCTTACCTATGACTAATTACTAACTTGACAGTATCTTTAGTGTGGATTTTACTTATGTGTTGAATGCTCTATTTTTATAAGGACATGTATATAACAATGCAGATAACCATGACTATTCTGAGAAAAAGCTTGACAATCCAAATCAATATCTTAGTGATAGTAGACAACAACATAATAGGGAATTTCATCCTTCTTTCCTTTTATAATTCTTGTGAATCTAGGAGGAATAACCTATTGATTTACTCTTTAAGAAATCAACAAACTTCAACTGTAATCTCATATGAGTACAATTGATTT
>MU227649.1:13456613-13479822 GCA_018584345.1 Thuja plicata
ATGCAACTCAGATAAAATGCCTTACAAACTATCCTGTCACCTCTACAATATTGTATCAAATCCTTAAATATTGTTATGCTCCCTGAAACCACTCACAAAACTTAGTTCTTTCCTTGAAAGAAACTTGTAAGCAATTTAATAGTTACCTTGTAACCAATATGCTTAAAAATGCCTTACAGATTTAAACATAAAAGACCATACACAAAAAGTAAAGAGACAACAATAAGATAGAGTAAAGTTGCACTATATTTTATTCATATGTTTCTGCTTTAATACAAGAAAAGATTAAAAACCTTGAAGACACAGACAAAAATCTAGAAAGTCTAATTTTCAATATATTTCATCCCCTTTTTTTTTACTATTACAATTTTGATCTATTTATAGGTCCTTAACCATCTTGGAATCCTTAACATTAGGATGCAACAAGCTTCGGATGATTTAAGGAACCTAACCCTAAAAGAACAGAAAAGACAAAGAAAGAGAATATAAAAGCGGTGGAGAGACAAAAACAAGGGATGGGATCTGATATTCTTTGTCTTCATCTGGAATCTGGCGCCTTTTTCTGATAGTGTTCAGGATAGCATCTGATATTCATATTGAGATCAAGTGACTACCATTATAGGCTAATTTACACTTGTCTTCAGTAATAACTAACCTCCCTATGCTCAATGATCAGGCGCCAAGTGTTCCCCTTTATTCTTCATCCAGGATTTCCTCCTCTACTACCACGGGCTTCTTTTACTTTGGCTTGGTCATCAAGTCCCATGTTGTCACTTCATCTTCTATAGGCCATTTAAAACTCTGTGTGCTCTGTAGTTGTACCTTCTGTCTTTCCCACCTGACATCTGTGATGCTTTTAACATCCATTAAGAACTTGTTCATGTCAGTTTCTGCCTTGAAGGATTCATCCAAAATCTTATTAAAACCTTCCAAATCTAAATCAGATCCTCAAATAAATGCCTCATTTCTTGGCAGTCTTCTATCAAATTCACTCCTCCAGGCTTCCAAGGCCTTAACTTGATCATCTTCTCCTTTCAATGGAGGAACAAATCTATTAAACTCCAGAGAAAATAGGCTTAACTTAGACTCTATCTGATTTAGCTTACCTTTAAAGAAAGATAAGGTTATATTAACCTTTTTAATCTCATCCTCCACCTCTGTCACAATCTCAAGTAAATCTGACCTCAGTGTTGGCAAGGAGGCAAGTTTTTCAAATAATTGGACCCTAGGAGACCAATTAACAAAATAAGGGTTCAAAATGGTGATGTACCCTGTCACTTCTATATGTAAGGTGGGAAAATTATTGTAAGCATTTAGGATGACATTTGGTTTGTCCTTGAGTATATCAATCCTATGCTAAAGAATGCATCTCAATGCATTTAGGGCTATCTCATTTTTCTTTTTGCGCATATCTTCTATCTCAGCTACTTCCTCTGATTCTGTTTTCTCCTCTATTTGTAAAGGTTGTTTTGAAGGCACATAAACTACCTCAGGTTTCTCTTGTAGTTGCTTTGTCATCTCAACAATGACCAAGTTCTGTTGATGTATCTTTATGTCACACAACTCCCTATCCTTTGCTAAGGCACTAGTTTCTTCAATCAAAATGCCACACTTCTCAGACAATTATTTCCTCTTATCTTCATTAAAGTGTGCCCAATGAGTCATGATCTGAGAAATCTCAAGATCTCTAGTATTCTGTATAGTCTAGACCATTTGGTTCCCCACCATACTCTCCTGAATGTTTACTAGTTGAGGCTTCTGGTCCTTGGGACATAAGTTCCACATGGCAAAGCCCTGTGATTTTGGACTATATCCAAATACCTTGATCATGTCTCCCATCTGAATCTCACTTGCCAACTTGAGGACTGTCTACTTCCTAATCTGATCAATAATGCATGCTGAGGCTAAGTCCCAACCCTCAGTAAGAAAAATGTCACTGTTCAAAACCATTTTTCTTGCCTCATCTGGAGAGACATCCTCACTATCAGGGTCATAGGCTTGCAAAGCTAGCAAATCCTCATTTGTAACTGTCTCCTCTCCATCTGACTTCAATTTTTACCTAATCTATTCCTTCTTATGCCACCTCAAAAAATCTTTAAACTCGTCAGTCTTGACAAAATTGTCATCACTTAGATATTGCTACTGATGCAATAACCTTTCATCAATGCATGCCTTAAGAGGCAATTCTATGTTTTATTACTCATCCTATTGTTGTCTCTTCCCTTATCTGATTATTTTCCTCAGATTATGATCATACAATCTGTGACCAGGAATGAGGGAACTTGTTCTATCTCCTTTCTTCTCTTTCCTAACAGAGGAGGTCTGACCAGGGTCAACCTTTTTCCTTTTAGTGGCAGGCTCTTCTACATCATCTGGCTGAGAAACCTCAGTCAGGTCAATGATGTAGCATTGTTCTCCTTGTACCTATGCTACCTCTGCAACATTCTATTGAGGTTGATTAGATTGAGGTGGATGGGCATAATCCCCATCACTATCACTCTCATATTCAGATTCTAAATATTCATGCTCTTTTCCTCCTTTCTTTGTATCTAAAACATTATCCAACTACTCACAGAGTACATAAAAATTATCATTCATGGCTTTGATCTTGTCAAAATAAGGTAAGACAGGGTAAAACCTTCCAAATGACAATCCATTTCTCCTTATTTGCTTCTCTATATTTAGTAATTCCTGAATTCTTTCTCTTCTTGTCCTTATCTCATCTTCATCAAGGAGATTTCTTGTGGCATCCTCATCCACACAAAATACATGAACATCTATATTAGGGATGGTAAGATTCAAGAGTTTCCTAGCTCTTACAATGAATCCTTCTGGGTCAATGTATCTGTATAATGCTTCCCTAATATTGAAACTTTCTAGCCATGTTTTCACCAAATCAATAGCACCCTTACCAATAGTAAATTGAAATATTTTAAACTATCTAGGGGTCAAGGTCCCCTTCCTATGTGGTGCAAAATGTTCTTTGTCAGTTAACAACAACTGCCAGATAAAATCCATAGCTACAACTCTAGATGGCACATGATAGGGTAGGACATGAGGTGGATGTGTGCATCCATATACCCTAATCATAGTAAAATTTTCTTCTAAAAAGAAGTCTCCCCAGTTATGGTCACCCTCCCACTTGTCCACATACTCACAAGGTCTCAACAACTACAAAACCTTTACAGGGAATCGTGTTTTGTTGATACCCATGCTCTGCCTTAATGGATATACAATCCAATTTTCAAATCCAAAAAAGTCATAGTGCTTGGATGTATAATTCCATATCCTAACCCAAAATGTAATAGGATTGGGTCGATCCTGGAAAATCCTTTGAGGATTCAAGTAGTTCACATTCATAATCCCATAGTTAAAATGCAATAACAAATGCATCAGGATAGAATAATGGAAGAACCTAAGTTCCTTCTCTTTGGGATTCTTCTCCTTCTTCTGCACAGCTACAAATCCCTCATGCATTTTGTCAATAATGTACTATATGTATTCATAACTGGTGCTAGAATGCACATCTTCCAAGGATAGCACCATCATCAAAATTCCAGCATTTATTTTCTCAACTCCTCCATCTATCCCTAACACTCTACATAAAGCATAGGCAATATACTTAATATAGAAATGTGAGTCTTTAAAGTAGTAGGGTGCAGTCCTAGGTATAGAAGTAATATCATTCCTATCCTCCTTAAGCATATGCTTCTGCAATTGACTCCTAGCAGCACCAGGTTGTAACCTATACCGCTCCTCTTTCCTAGTAATATTTATCTTGGTAAACATGGTATTGTATAGGCCAAAGGCTTGCATAAATGAATTCCTATTCAAAATCAATAGGGCAGTACCATCATTTTTCTTAATTGTCCTAGACAAAACATCATAATGGATAGCAAGACCTAGAAACAAGTCTACGTCTACATAGACATCAGGGACAATTAGCCTAGCAAGACCACTAGTTCAACGGTTTGTTTCTAGAATGGCCTTATCAGAATTATTATAAAAATAATTTTATAGAGAAAAACCCGTGGATCCTGGAGTGCAAACATCTCTAGTTTCACAGTAGTCATCTGCTAGCAAGTTTACATTTTCCCTCTTGTTCTGTGTGGACCCTGGCAATAGCTTCAAGAATTCATTAGAGAAATTTCTCTTCCCTTTAGCATCATCGTCTACTTCATCACTCCTTCCGCTAGTAGAAGCCACACTGACTACTTTACTCATCTTGCTCTGTTTCAACCTTCTCTTTTACCAATATTGAAACAAATCTCCTCTCAAAACTCACTATTCTTCTTTGTGTACTGCTAACAATTCAAAAAGATTGACAACCAGAGAATTACCTTGCAAATGATCAATTTCTGCCTTCTGAACACAAAAGACTTAGCAATTCTTCACTCTGTAATTCTGGAAGTATGGAAAATGAAAATGAACCTGTGATCAACTCTTTATGGTAACTTTTCCAAGTACTTAGCTCATCGTTGAAAAGACAATCAATTTTTCTTTCAAGTTAAAATTTTTGTGGAATTAATTAAAATCCTAGCCGTAGTTCATGAATGTGACAGGAAATCAAAATCATATAAGTGCGTCTTCAGAAAAAACCCTTATAAAATTTGAACAGGATGATATGTCTTGAAATGATTGGTTCTTCATCAAACATCTCAGCTACCCTTTTTCTTACATTAATTAATCCTCTGGATTCTCATTGGACGCTGAATATCTATGTTGTCATATTAGCAACTACCACCTTTTATCATTTTTCATATTTAGCAACTAGGCGACTGTGTAGTATCTCCTTGTCGCTGATCAAATTTATTAACCCTTAATTCTTCTGGAGATCTAGCTACTGTATGATTTCCTTTACTTTGCTAACCATGGTTAACTTCTAGTGATCACATGAGTGAAAGAATCTAAGTTGCCAGATCAAATTCTTAACCCAAAGTTTATTCAGAGACCCCACGACTGAAGGTTACCTTTTATCCTTTAACTGTTATCGCTAAGTCTCTGAATGTTTATTTATTTTTACGAGACCCCATGACTAACCTTTACCCTTTGATTTTAATTCAGAAACTATGCAACTAAAGGTTATCTCATTTTCGCGAGCAATTTTTACTCTCATGAAAATTTAATAGAGACTTAGCAACTACCATTGATCTTGTTACACTTAACATCTGACGGCTCCGCTAAGTCACTGAGTATATTTTAAAAAACCTTAAATCATTTGGAGACTACACGACAAACCTTTGTTCTACTCACTATGGACATGTGTCTCATCTTAACTATTTGTCTCCAAATTGCTTAAAAAATACTGACTTAGCATTTTTAACCAGCGACTACCCGACCAACATATACTTTAATCACCTTGCGGTTTGTCGTCACGTCTCGGCATATTTCTCTTAAATGAATTTTTACTTGGAGACTATGTGACATAAGCCTTTAACATGTCACTTAACTATGTTATGATTTGGAGACCCCATGACTGAAGCAATCACTAAGTCTCATGAAAAATCACTAACTACATGATACTTTGCGTGACACTGCGACTTAACAGCTTGCTTAGATGTTGCCTGATGACATATTTCTACATTGGGAGACTTCACAACTGAAGGGTTTCACCAAGTCTCATAAAACATAAGGAATATTATGTTTCTTTCTGAGACATCCTAACAACAGTTAATTACCAAGTCTCGTAACAAAATGGAATATACTTCTAGGATCAAGCGACTAGGTGACCATTAAAAAAGGCACATGACTTAAGTTTCTCAAAAAGGTAATACAATCATAGAAACTTGATTGACATTTTAGGGATTTTTTGCATTTTACTTGGAAGATAGCTTAGGGTTTTGGATTTTTCCACTATTCATGTGGATTTTGACCAAAAAACATAGAATTTTCACAGGGATACTTCATGAATAAGACAAACCTTCTGATGGCATGAATACAAAAAAAAATAGGGCAAACCAAAAAAACCATAAATACAACCAACAGTGGCTCTACATGAGGATTGAATAAACATAGTTTATGGCAAAGAACCATAGAATCTCTGGTTGCAGACCTTACAAAAAATGGAGAGGACACCAACTAACTTAAAACAGAAGGGAAACTATCTACAACATTTACATACACAAAGGGAAAGTATTCACAATATGATACATACTTACTTGTGCATCACTGTGACTCTTAGTTAAAGAAAGGCTTCAAGAATTGCCCATGCATAGGAAACTCAAAAGCTTCTCCCTCCATGTTCTTTAATAAGTAAGAGCATTTTCCAAAATTTTATGAGACAATAAATGGTCCTAACCACAAAGACTCAAATTTATTGTGTTTTCCTTTATCTTCTGCTCTTGCATTCCACAGGAGAACTAGGTCACCAGATTGGAATTTTCTCTTAGTAGCCCTCTTATCAAAAAGGTACTTCATCTTCTGCTACAACTTAATGTTTTCCTTTTGACTATTTCTCCTTGCTTCATCCAATTCTATCAACATAATCATTCTATTCTGCATATTATTAGAAACATCTAAATGTTCATCTTGTATAAATTGACATATTTACAATAAATTGATGATAGGTAATCTTTCTTGTAGACCGTATACCAGCTCAAATGGAAACTTACTAGTTGCTTTTTTAACTTTTACTCTGTTAGCCCAAAGTGCTAATTTCAACTTAGTATGCCATGTTCTTTTATTCTTTTCTAGAGTCCTTTTTAGTATTTTCAATATACTCTTATTACTGGACTCATCTTGTCCATTAGCCTATGGATGATATGGGGATGAATATGATATTGTAATCCCATTTTTTTCATAGAAACTTGTCATTTCTTTTGATCTAAAAATCATGGCATTGTCCATTACTAACTTAGCAGAAACACCGAATCTGGTTATAATATTCTCTATGAAAAATTTAGTAACTACCCTGCTTGTTTCTTTCTTTGTAAGGATGGCTTCAATCCACTTAGTAAAATAATCTATGGAAACTAATATCCAGTTGTGTCCCCCACTGGATTTCTCCTAAAATTCACCAATAAAATCAATTCCCCACATAGTAAAAGGAGCTTCAGTACTTAGTGGTTTTAGGAGCAGCGCACAGGAAAATTTTAGTTTTTTGGAGAACCTTTGACAAGGTTCACACTTCCTGACATGTTCATAAGTATCCTTGAATAAAGTAGGCCAATAATACCCAGCCCTTAAAATCTTATGGGCAGTAGTCTTAGCAGAAAAATGACCCCCACATTCTCCTTCATGCATTTAACTCAAAACTTTCTCATCTTGGTATTTGTCAACGCATAACAACAGTACACCATTCTTATCTTTCCAAAACAAGTCACCTTGGATCAAAGTGTATCTTTGAGTTTGTAATCTCAGACTTCTTTTTTGATTCTCTGACAAATGATTAGGACATTTAGCATTTTTAAGAAAGAATACAATATCAGTATAGAATGGTTGCCTTTCTATGCTTGTAATAGTTTGATCATGCATTTCTAATTGATTTATCTGTACTAGATCCAAGTTTTCTTCTATCATGAGCTTTGCCAAACCTTGTCCTCTTATCAATTTTGTAATATGGATCTCAATGTTAAATTCTTTAATTCTGGTGATCCATTTACACCTCTAACCAGTTACCTTTGACTATGTAAGGATATCTTTTACCACTGAATGAGGAACATAAGCCTGTATCTTAGCACAAACCAAGTATGGCCTGAAATATTTCACAGCTTTTACCAAGGTATAAGCCTTCTTTTCTATTATTTAATAATTAAGCTCTACAACTTGCAAGGATTTACTGTAAAAAGCTATTGGATGTTCAAATCCTTCTTCATCTTTACGAAGCAAAATAGCAGCAATTGTATGAAAAGATGCAAATGAAAACAAAGAGAAAGGCTTAGTATATTCTGGATATTTCAAAACTGGAGCCTCTTGCACTGCCCTTTTTTATCTTATCAAATTCCTATTAGGCTTCTTCATTCCAAATAAATTTAGCATCTTTCTTTAACAATTTTACAATGGGTTTAACAATTTCTGCAAAATTTTCTATGAATCTACTAACAAAGTTGATCTTTCATAAGAAAGATTGTACACCTCTTAAGTTCTTTGGAGAAATCACTCTTTGAATTTCTTCGACTCTCTCAGGGTCTATTCTTACCCCTTCCCTAGACACTATATGCCCAAGCAACTTTTCCTCTTTTACTACAAAATGACATTTCTTGGGATTTAGTGAGACACCATATTCTAATGCTTTATTAAAAATCTTACCCAAGTGATCACAGTGATCCATAAATTTTTTACAATATGCAGTCAAATCATCTTGATAAATAACCATGAATAAATCAATGAATTCTTTGAAAGAAACATCCATGGCCCTTTGAAAAGTTGCCCCTGCATTTATTAATCCAAAAGGCATTCTGATATACACATAAGTCCCCCATGGAGTAGTAAATGTAGTTTTTTACTGCTCTGATTCTTTAACTAGGACCTCGTTGTAACCTGAGAAACCATCCACCATAGACAGTAACTCACAACTAGACACCTTATGCAACATTACTTTCATATTAGGTAAGGAATAATTATCTTTCAACGAATCAATATTTAGATTTCTGAAATCCACACACAGTCTAATATCACCATTTTTCTTTCTGACTAGCACTAAATTTGATACCCAAGTTGAATGTATGATTGGCTGGATTATCCCAGCATATTTTAGTTTCATCAATTCTTGTTGCATTTTAGGAAACAACTAGGGGTTAATAGGCCTCTATTTTTGCCTAAATGGTTTCACATCTAATTTCAATAGGATTTCATGTTGAAAAAGGTCCTCTGTATATGCTTTGAATTCCTCATATGACCAAGCAAAGACATGTTTATATTTTCTCAATAATTTGATCAAATTTATTCTTATATGAGAGTCTAAACCTTTTCCAATATAGAATATTTGAGGACTTCTTTCGGATCCTAAGTTTATTTCTTCTAAATCCTCAACTTTGGCATTGCTTAACTCTGATGAATCATTTTGTTGACTGCTAAACAGTGCTTCAAGTTCAACCAAACCCTTAGGAATTTGATTAGAGCTTAACTGGACAACCTCATTTCCCAAAATGTAGTCTTTTCCATCATTATTTTCTAGTAAAGTACTACAATCTATACTCTGGTTCTCATAATGGTCTAGACATTGTATGAACCTCAAAATATCTTGATCATCCTGGAAAACCTGCCAGTTGTATATGTTGTCCGAAACAACTAGTCTTGTTTTGACTTCTAGTATTGACACCCCATGTAAGGTCAAATCATCATTTTTTAAAGCAACATTTTCTAAAAAATCAGCCATTATATTTTTTGACCTTTCTAACTAACTTATATCGAAGGCATCAAACATTTCAATTTGATCCCAAATAGCATACTTGTACATTTTCAACCTATCATTCTTTACTGCATATTTGGACCTGACTTGAGCTACTACCAACTCAGAATCACCATAAACCTTTAAATACTTTATACCATGTTTGATAGCAATTTTAAGTCCCAAAAATAAAGCTTCATATTCTACAGTATTGTTTGTAAATTGGAAGGCTAATAGAAATGAATACTTAAAAGTTGTACCTGATGGGGATATCAACAATACACCTGCCCTTGATCCTTCTTTTGAGAAAGCCCCATCAAAGTACATTTTCCACAATCCATCTCCTTTCATAATTAACTCTCTATTCATAGGGTCAACCTCTTCATGCTGACAATAAAGTTCACTTTTTTGCATCCTGAAATTCTCCATATCCATGTCAATGCAACAATTAATGTTAGTGTCTTCAAATCTTTCTATCATGTGAGGAGTTCTACTCTCCTTTAAGACCTTAACATTTTCTCCAGCAATGTTAAAAGTAGCATATGATAAATCACTTTGTATACTACCTCCCATTGAAGCACTCCACTTTCTTGATAGCAACATGGCATAATGTGGTGGTATGTCAACCACCAGAACATTTGTAGTCATTACTACATCAGGGCAGACCACTAATTTGTAAGGCATAGCCTCAATGGTACCAATCATAGGGACCTCTCTAGAGTCCATAGCTTGACATCTCCCATGAGGAGTATCAACTTGTAATCCCATTGACCTCATGATTTCTACTAGCATAACTGTATTAGATGCTCCTGAATCAATCATACAGTTTTTTAGAATCTTTTCATTAATTATCAATGAAAGAAAAAATGGGTCAACAACCTTTGGGGAAGAATTTATATTCCAGAAAATTTGAGGAATCTCAGATGTTAACACCTCAACTTCCTTCCCTTTGGTAATTGGTTTCTTGCCAATATTCTCTGGACTTTGAGCCTTTATTATGGGCACACTGTTTAACAATGACATTACCTTTTCCTTATGTTCTCTATTTCTCATCATCTCTAGAAATGGTACCTTAACTATCATTTGGGACAAACATTGACCCATGTCTACTGGAGTATATTTCACATCTGAAGATTTTGATTTATCAATAATGATATTTTCCTCATTATGTTCATTCAGAGATGATTCTTTTAATTTTTTATTCTCTATCTTTTGAACAGGAGTACTTGTTTCTTGCCTTTTTGAATCTCCTTCTTGTACAACATTTGGTTCTAGGGATTTTGTAATGATTTTGACCTTATGTTTATTTACATTTTCACCAGGTCATTCATTTTTTTGCACATACTTAGTGTCTGTCTTATTTTCTTTTATAAAGACACCTGATGGTTGACTACCAGTACCACCCACTACTCTGTTTCTTAGATGGTATTTGTTACTAGCCGTGTTCACTAAATCCGTAGTAATCCTAGCTTTCTCTTCATCTGAAGCTTTTCTAATATGTGGAATATCTTGATTTTCTTGAGCAGAACATGTTATATGATCATCAGTTCCCTCAGTTTCACTATCAGATAAGATTTGTTGATGATCATTTTCTACCCTCCTTTGTGAAATACAAGAATCATGATTTCCATCTTCATTGTCTAAATCTATATCATGGAATGAATAAGTATTTGTCATACTATGATCACACTGTTCACCCTCATCATTTCCCTATTCTTCACTTACTCTCAACTCTAAGGAAACAATATAAAAATTGGGGTTATGAGGGGCTTCACAAGCTTAACACCAAGGATCATCATTGCAGAAATAGATATAATTTTTATGTAGAGGATCTGGTGTTCTGTTATCTATCTTTTCTTTTCTAGGTAGAATAACAGGCTTCCCATCCTTGAACTGAGTTCCATAAGGATGGTTTTGCATTCTATTTTGAGGATGTTATGTAGGATTATAAGAAGGCCTATTGTTCTAAGGAGCCCTATATTACTTATACTCTGGTTCTTTTAAATTGCTCCTACTAAACCTTGAGTCATCCCTCCTATTTAACTTACCAGATACTCTTCTGTTCATTTCAATATTCACTGCTATCTTATAAGCATTAGTAACAGTTCTAGGATTTTTATCTCTAAGAGCATATCCCATCTTAGAATCAAAGGCATTCAAATAAGTTGCTAGACATACCTCTTCATCCAACCTTATTTTCTGAAATAGCTTGTGCATAGCTCTTTGAAATCTTGTATTAAACTATGTGACCTCTTCATTGTAATTCTTTTTGATATTTTTGAACTCATTCAACAAAAATCCTTTATTTTTTTTTCTCCATATTGATCCTTAAATAATTCAATCAACTCATCCATAGAAAAAACATATCCATTAGAAAGGCTCCTAAACCATTCTCTTGCATCTTCCACTAAAGACTAAACAAATAATTTCATTAACACATCCTCATGAGTTATATTTAAATCATCAACAAAATCAATGAACTTTCTTAAATGTGTTTCACAATAAATAACATTATTACCTACAAACTTTGGGAGCTTTTCTCCTATATCACCCACATCTTTAGGGAAAGAATTAGGATATCCAGGGATACCAACAAAATTAAATTATTTATACCTTTCAGTATGCAATGGCTTCCTTTAAAAACTATCATTTTCCTTGAAAGTAGTGGCCTTTGCTTTAGAAATATTAATATTTTCTGGTCCAACATGAGAATATTTTGAAGACTACAAAAAATCTATCTTTTTCTTCATTTAAACTGTTACAGCTTCTATTTTTTCCTTTTCTAACATTTTTTCCATGGTTTCTTTTTCCATTCTTAGTTTCTCCAAGTCAATGTCCAACTTGGACATTTGGTCGGTTAAAGGCTTCTGAAACTTAGGTTCTCGATTTCTGTATTCACTCATCTTTTTCTTACCTTTATCCTTTTGTGAAGTAGAAGCCTTATGAGTGAGTGGTATTTCTTGGTCTTTTTGAGACCTCTCTGTATCTTTCATATTTTGATGTCTTGAAGATCTTCTTTTTCTCTTATCAACATCCTTATGCTCATGTTTTTTCTTTCTCATTTCTCTCTCCCTTTTCATTTGTTGAACTAGGGCAAGTTGTTTCATGATGAACTTCTCTTCGTTTGCTAGCATATCAGAGGGAGCATCTTCAGAATTTGAACTAGATGTACTTGTATCTTCTCTCTCATTCAAAGTAGAAGTGACTGTAGGTGTTTCTAATACTCTTTCAGTAGCTTCTTCATACTCTGAAGTATTTCCATCATGAAAATGTTGATTTCTATTCATGTCTCTCCTAACATTACCCTCTTTACTTCTTGGATGGGTTTCATCCATTCTAACTTGGTTTCTCTTTTTTCTACTAGACATTTCCATCCTTGAGGATGATGGGATTCCACCATATAAAACCTTCTCAGGATCATTTCTCATCCTTGACCTAGTATTCATTCTGAGACATATTTACTAAATTTGCACTAATCTCAGAGATTTCTTTTAGAGTTGCCACCCAATAACTTGGAATGAATGTATACTTAAGAGAAAATCTGATAAAAACAACTGGTATGATTTGTAAAAATCTTAAACTTTAAAACACCAGAGATTTCTGACCACTTGGACTAGAGATATTCTAAAGTTTCTTTAACCAAACTTTATAATCTCTATTCCCCAACAAAGTCACTAATTTGTTAGGGTTTTTTCTTGTAGGGCCTTTAAAGATGCTTGAATATTTAAATAACTCTATGACTTCCAATACCTTTTCATACTATGACTCAAACAAGAGAAAAAAACTAATTGATGAGGTATTTTGATAACACTGGAGATACCTATTATCACCTCCTTTTTTTTTTAGATCCACTGACTCAAACAGGTCTTACCTATGACTGATTACTGACTTGACAGTATCTTTAGAGTGGATTTTACTTATGTGTTGAATGCTCTGCTTTTATATTGACATGTATATAACAATGCAGATAACTATGACTATTCTGAGAAAAATCTTGACAATCCAAATCAATATCTTAGTGATAGCAGACAGTAGCATAATAAGGAATTTCATCCTTATTTCATTTTATAATTCTTGTGAATCTAGGAGGAATAACCTATTGATTTACTCTTTAAGAAATCAACAAACTTCAACTGTAATCTCATATGAGTACAATTGATTTTACACAAATATTCTGAAAGTAATTGGTTTAAATGATATTGAATATTTGGATGATGATATATTACCAAACCAATTCCTAGACCAGTGCCTATCCTTGGGCTTATAGAATCAATAAATGAAAATCCACAGAAAAACAAAACAAAATACTATAAGTTGCCTTACAATCTATATGCAACTTGGATAAAATGCCTTACAAACTATCCTGTAACCTCTAAAATATTGTATCAAATCCTTAAATATTGTTATGCTCCCTGAAACCACTCACAAAACTTAGTTCTTTCCTTGAAAGAAACTTGTAAGCAATTTAATAGCTACCTTGTAACCAATATGCCTAAAAATGCCTTACAGATATAAACATAAAAGAGCATACACAACAAGTAAAGAGACAACAATAAGATAGAGTAAAGTTGCACTATATTTTATTCATATGTTTCTTCTTTAATATATGAAAAGCTTAAAAAGCTTGAAGACATAGACACAAATCTAGAAAGTCTAATTTTCAATATATTTCATCCCATTTCTTTTTACTATTACAATTTTGATCTGTTTATAAGTCCTTAACCCTCTTGGAATCCTTAACATTAGGATGCAACAAGCTTTGGATGGTTTAAGGAACCTAACCCTAAAATAATAGAAAAGAGAAAGAAAGAGAATATAGAAGCGGTGGAGAGACAAAAATAGGGGATGAGATTTGATATTCTTTGCCTTCATCTGGAATTTGGCGCCTTTGTTTGACAGTGTTCAGGATAGCATCTGATATTCATATTGAGATCAAGTGACTGCCATTATAGGCTAACTTACACTTGTCTTCAATAATAACTAACCTCTATGTGCTCAATGATCAGGCGCCAAGTGTTCCCCTTTATTCTTCATCTAGGATTTCCTCCTCTACTACCACAGGCTTCTTTTTCATTGGCTTGGCCATCAAGTCCCATGCTATCACTTCATCTTTTGTAGACCATTTAAAACTCTATGTGCACTGTAGTTGTACCTTCTATCTTTCCAACCTGACATTTGTGATGCTTTTAACATCCATTAAGAACTTGTTCATGTCAGTTTCTGCATTGAAGGCTTCATCCAAAATCTTATTAAAACCTTCAAAATCTAAATCAGATCCTAAAATAAATCCCTCTTTGCTTGGTATTTTGATATCAAATTCACTCCTCCAGGCCTCCAAGGCCTTAACTTGATCATCTTCTCCTTTCAATGGAGGAGCAAATCTATTAAACTTTGGAGAAAATAGGCTTAACTTAGCCTCTATCTGATTTAGCTTACCTTCAAAGAAAGATAAGGTTATATTAACCTTTTTAATCTCATCCTCCACCTCTGTCACAATCTTAGGTAAATCTAACCTAAGTGGCTGCAAGGAGGTAAGTTTTTCAAATAATTTTACCCTACGAAACTAATTAACAAAATAAGGGTTCAAAATGGTGATGTACCCTGTCACTTCTGTATGCAAGGTGGGCAATTTATTGTAAGAATTTAGGATAACATCTATTTTTTCCTTGAGTATATCAATCTTATGCTGAAGAATGAATCTTAATGCATTTAGGGCTATCTCATTTATCTTTTTTCCCATATCTTCTATCTCAGCTACTTCCTCTGATTCTGCTTTCTCCTCTATTTGTAAAGGTTGTTCTGAAGGCACATAAACTACCTTAGGTTTCTCTTGTACTTGATTTTTCATTTCAGCAATGACCAGGTTCTGTTGATGTAGATTTATGTGAAATAACTCCCTATCCTTTGCTAAGACATTGGTTTCTTCAATCAAAATGCCACTCTTCTCTGAAAATTGTTTCGTCTTGTCTTCATTCAAGTGTGCCCAATGAGTCATGATCTGAGAAATATCAAGATCTCCAGTATTCTATATAGTCCAAAAAATTTGGTTCCCCACCATACTCTCCTGAATGTTTACTAGTTGAGGCTTCTGGTCCTTGGGACATAAGCTCCACATGGCAAAGGCTTGTGATTTTGGACTATATCCAAATCCATTGATCATGTCGCCCATCTGAATCTCACTTTCCAACTTGAGTTCTGGATGCATAATAATCTGATCAATAATGAATGCTGAGGCTAAGTCCCAGCCCTCAGCAAGCAAAATGCCACTCTTCGAAACCATTTTTCTTGCCTCATTTGGAGAGATGTCCTCACTATCAGGGTCATAGGCTTGCAAAGATAGCAAAGCCTCATTTGTAACTATCTCCTCTCCATCTGACTTCAATTGTTCCCTAATCTATTCCTTCTTATGCCACCTCAAAAAATCTTTAAACTCATCAGTCTTGACAAAATTGTCATCACTTAGAAACTACTGCTGATGCAATAACCTTTCATCAATGCATGCCTTAAGATATTCTATATTTTCTTCCTCATCTTATTGTTGTCTCTTCCCCTGTTTGATTATTTTCCTTCCATTATGATCATACAATCTATGACCAGGAATGAGGGCACTTGTTCTATCTGCTTTCTTCTATTTCCTAACAGAGGAGGTTTGACCAGGGTCAACCTTTTGCCTTTTAGTGGTAGGTTCGTCTACATCATCTGGTTGAGAAACCTTAGTCAGGTCAATGATGTGGCCTTGTTCTCCATGTACCTATGCTACCTCTGCAACATTCTGTTGAGGTTGATTAGATTGAGGTAGATGGGCATAATCCCCATCACTATCACTCTCATATTCAGATTCTTAATATTTAGGCTCTTTTCCTCCTTTATTTGTATCTAAAACATTATCCAATTGCTCATAGAGTACATAAAAATTATCAATCATGGATTTGATCTTGTCAAAATAAGGTAATTCAGGGTAAAACTCTCCAAATAAAAATCCATTTCTCCTTATTTTCTTCTCTAATTTAAGTAATTCCTAAATTCTTTCTCTTCTTGTCCTTATCTCATTTTCAGCAAGGAGATTTCTTGTGGCATCCTCCTCCACACAAAAACCATGAACATTTGTATTGGGGATGGTAGGAGTCAGGAGTTTCCTAGCTCTTGCAATGAATCCTTCTGGGTCAGTGTATTTGTATAATGTTGCCCTCATCTTGCAGCTTTCTAGCCATGTGCTCACTAGATCAATAGCACCCTTACCAATAGTAACTGAAAGATTTTATACTGTCTAGGGGTCAAGGTCCCCTTCCTATGTGGTGCAAAATGTTCATTGTCAGTTAACACCAAGCCAGATAAACTCCATAGCTACAACTTTGGATGGCACATGATAGGGTAGGACATGAGGTGGATGTCTGCATCCATATACCCTAATCATAGTAAAATTTTCTTCTAAAAATAAGTCTCCCCAGTTATGGTCACCCTCCCACTTGTCCACATACTCACAAGGTCTCAACAACTACATAACCTTTACTGGGAGTCTGGTTTTGCTGATACCCATGCTCTGCATTAATGGATATGCAATCCAATTTTCAAATCCACAAAAGTCACAGTCCTTGGATGTATAATTTAATATCCTAACCCAAAATTCAATAGGATTGGGTCGATCCTCGAAAATCCTCTGAGGATTCAAGTTGTTCACATTCATGATCTCATAGTTAAAATGCAATAACAAATGCATCAGGATAGAATAATGGAAGAACCTAGGTTCCTTCTCTTTGGGATTCTTCTCGTTCTTCTGCAAAGCTACAAATACCTCATGCATTTTGTCAATAATGTACTGTATGTAGTCATAATTGGTGCTAGAATGCACATCTTGCAAGTCTAGCACCATCATCAAAATTCCAGCGTTTATTTTCTCAGCTCCTCCATCTATCCATAACACTCTACATAAAGCATAGGAAATATACTTAATATAGATATGTAAGTCTTTAAAGCAGTAGGGTGCAGTCCTATGTATAGGAGTAATATGGTTGCTAACCTCCTTAAACATATGCTTCTACAATTGATTCCTAGTAGCACTAGGTTGTAACCTATACCACTCCTCTTGCCTAGTAATATTTATCTTGGTATACATGGTACTGTATAGGACAAATGCTTGCATGAATGAATTACTATTCAAAATCAATAGGGAAGTACCATCATTTCTCTTAATTGTCCTAGGCAAAGCATCATAATGGCTGGAAAGACCTAGAAACAAGTCTACATCTACATAGACATCAGGGACAATTAACCTAGCAAGACCACTAGTCCAAGGGTTTGACACTGGAATGGCCTTATCAAAATAATTATAAAAATAATTATATAGAGAAAAACCCATAGATCCTGGAGTGTGAGCATCTCTAATTTCATAGTAGTCATCTGCTAGCAAGTTTGCATTTTCCCTCTTGTTCTGTGTGGACCCTGGCAACAACTTCAAGAATTCATTAGAGAAATTTCTCTTCCCTTTAGCATCATCGTCTACTTCATCACTCCTTTCTCTTGTAGAAGCCACACTGACTGCTTTACTCATCTTTCTTTGTTTCAACCTTCTCTTTTACCAATATTGAAACAAATCTCCTCTTAGAACTCACTGTTCTTCTTTGTGTACTGGTAACAATTCAAAAAGCTTGACAACTAGAGAATTACCTTGCAAATGATCAATTTTTGCCTTCTGAACACAAAAGACCTAGCAATTCTTCACTCTATAATTCTAGAAGTATGAAAAATGAAAATAAACCTGCAATCAACTCTTTATGGTAACTTTTCCAAGTACTTAGCTCATCATTGGAAAGACAATCAATTTCACTTTTAAGTTAACATGTTGTGGAATTAATTGAAATCCTAGCCGTAGTTCATGAATGTGACAGGAAATCAAAATCATATAAATGCGCCTTCAAGAAAACCCTTATAAAATTTGAACAGGATGACATGTCTTCATATGATTGGTTCTTCGTCAAACATCTTAGCTACCCTTTTTCATACAATAATTAATCCTCTAGATTCTCATTGGATGCTGAATATCTATGTTGTTATGTCAACAACTACCGCCTTTTATCTTTTTTCATATTTAGCGACTACGCGACTGTGCAGTATCTCCTTGTCACTGATCAAATTTCTTAACCCTTAATTCTTCTGGAGATCTAGCGGCTATATGATTTCCTTTACTTGGCTAAACATGGTTAAATTCTAGCAATCATGTGACTGAAAGAATCTAAGTCGCCAGATCAAATACTTAACCCAAAGTTTATTCGGAGACCCCGCGACTAAAGGTTACCTTTTATCCTTTAACTGTTATTGCTAAGTCTCTGAATGTTTATTTCTTGTTACAAGACCCCGCGAGTAACCTTTATCCTTTAAATTTAATTCAGAGACTATGTGACTAAAGGTTATCTCATTGTCGCGAGCACTTTTTACTCTCATGCAAATTTAATAGAGACTTAGCAACTACCGTTGATCTTGTTACACTTAACATCTGACAGCTCCACTAAGTCACTAAGTATATTTTAAAAAACCTTAAATCATTTGGATACTACATGAAAAACCTTTGTTCTACTCACTGTGGACATGTGTCTCATCTTAACTGTTTGTCTCCAAATCACTGAAAAACACTGACTTAGCATTTTTAACCAGTGACTACCTGACCAACATATACTTTAATCACCTTGTAGTTTGTCGTGAAGTCTCAGGATCTTTCTCTTAACTAAATTTTTACTTGGAGAATACGCGACATAAGCCTTTAACATGTCACTTAACTATGTTCTGATTTAGAGACCCCACGACTGAAGCAATCACTAAGTCTCATGAAAATTCACTAACTCCATGATACTTTGCACGACGTTGTGACTTAATAGCTTGCTTAGATGTTTCCTGATGACGTGTTTCTACATTGGGAGCCTTCACGGCTGAAGCGTTTCAGCAAGTCTCATAACACATAAGGAATATTCTATTTCTTTCTGAGACATCCTGACAATAGTTAATCCCCAAGTCTCGTAAGAAAATAGAATATGCTTCTAGGATCAAGCAACTAGGTGACCATTGAAAAAGGTATATGACTTAAGTTTCTCAAAAAGGTAATACAATAATAGAAACCTGATTGACATTTTAGGGCCTTTTTTAATTTTACTTAGAACATAGCTTAGGGTTTTGGGTTTTTCCACTATTCATGTGTATTTTGACCTAAAAACACAAAATTTTTACAGAGATACTTCCAGAATAAGACAAACTTTCTGATGGAATGAATACAAAAAAAATTAGGGAAAACCAACAAAACCAGGAATACAACCAACAGTGGCTCTACCTGAGGATTGAATCAACATAGTTTATGGAAAAGAACCACAGAATCTCTGGTTGCAGACCTTAGAAAAAATGGAGAGGACACCAACTAACTTAAAACAGAAGGGAAACTTTCTACAACATTTACATACACAAAGGGAAAGTATTCACAATATGATACATACTTACTTTTGCATCAGTGTGACTCTCAGTTAAAGAAAGGCTTCAAGAATTTCCCATGCATAGGCAACTCAAAATATTTTCCCTCCATGTTCTTTAATAAGTAAGAGTCTTTTCCAAAATTTTCTGAGACAATAAATGGTCCTAACCACAAAAGATTTCTTGTGTTTTCCTTTATCTTTTATTCTTGCATTCCACTGGACAACTAGGTCACTAGATTGGAATTTTCTCTCAGTAGCCCTCTTATCAAAAAGGTACTTCATCTTCTGCTGCAACTTTATGTTTTCCTTTTGACTATTTCTCCTTGTTTCATCCAATTCTATCAACTGAATCATTCTATTCTGCATATTATCAGAAATATCTAAATGTTCATCTTGTATAAATTGACATATTGGCAATAAATTGTTGATATGTAATCTTGCTTGTAGACCATATACCAGCTCAAATGGAGACTTACCAGTTGCTTTTTTAACTATTACTCTATCAACCAAAAGTGCTAATTTCAACTTATTATGCCATGTTCATTTATTCTTTTCTAGAGTCCTTTTTAGTATTTTCAATATACTCTTATTACTGGAGTCATATTGTCCATTAGCTTGTGGATGATATGGGGACAAATATGATATTGTAATCCCATATTTTTCACAGAAATGTGTCATTTCTTCTGATCTAAAACTCATGGCATTGTCCATTACTAACTTAGCAGGTACACTAAATCTGGTTATAATATTATCTATGAGAAATTCAGTAACTACCCTGCTTGTTGCTTTCTTTGTAGGGATGGCTTAAATCCACTTAGTAAAATAATCTATGGCAACTAATATCCAGCTGTGTCCCCCACTAGATTTCTCCTAAAATTCACCAATAAAATCAAATCCCCACATAGTAAAAGGATCTTCAACACTTACTGGGTTTAGCAACAGAGCACCTAAAATTTTCAGTTTATTGGAGAACCTTTGACAAGGTTCACACTTCCTAACATGTTCATAAGTATCCTTGAATAAAGTAGGCCAATAATACCCAGCCCTTAAAATCTTGTGGGAAGTAGTCTTAGTAGAAAAATGACCCCCACATTCTCCTTCATGCATTTCACTCAAAACTCTCTTAGCTTGGTATTTGTCAAGGCATAACAACAGTATACCATTCTTATCTTTCCAAAACAAGTCACCCTGGATCAAAGTGTATCTTTGAGTTTGTAATCTCAGACTTCTTTTCTGATTCTCTGACAAATGATTAGGACATTTAGAATTTTTAAGAAAGAATACAATATCAGTATAGAATGGTTGCCTTTCTATGCTTGTAATAGTTTGATCATGCATTTTTGTCTAATTTATCTATACTAGATCCAAGTTTTCTTCTATCATGAGCTTTGCCAAACCTTGTCCTCTTATCAATTTTGTAATATGGATCTCAAGGTTAAATTCTTGAATTCTGGTGATCCATTTACACCTCTTACCAGTTACCTCTGACTATGTAAGGATATCTTTTACCATTGAATGAGGAACATAAGCCTATATCTTAGCAAACACCAAGTATGGCCTGAAATATTTCACATCTTTTACCAAGGCATAAGCCTGCTTTTCCATTATTTCATAATTAAGCTCTGCAACTTGCAAGTATTTACTGTAAAAAGATATTGGATGTTCAAATCCTTGTTCATCTTTTTGAAGAGAAATAGCAGCAATTGTATAAAAAGATGCAAATAAAAATAAAGAGAAAGGCTTAGTATAGTCTAGAGATTTCAAAACTAGAGCCTCTTGCACTGCCCTTTTTGTTTTTTCAAATTCCCGTTGGGCTTCTTCATTCCAAATAAATTTAGCATCTTTCTTTAACAATTTTACAATGGGTTTAACAATTTCTGCAAAATTTTCTATGAATCTTCTAACAAAGTTGATCTTTCCTAAGAAAGATTGTACACCTCTTAAGTTATTTGGAGCAATCACTCTTTGAATTTCTTTTACTCTTTCAGGGTCTATTCTTACCCCTTCCCTAGAAACTATATGCCCAAGAAACTTTCCCTCTTTTACTATAAAATGAAATTTCTTGGGATTTAGTGAGACACCATATTCTAATGCCTAACTAAAAATCTTAACCAAGTGATCACAGTGATCCACAACATTTTTAGAATATACAGTCAAATTATCCTGATAAATAACCATGAATAAATCAATGAATTCTTTGAAAGCAACATCCATGGCCCTTTGAAAAGTTGTGCCTGCATTTATTAATCCAAAAGGCATTCTAATATACACATAAGTCACCCATGGAGTAGTAAATGTAGTTTTGTATTGCTCTGATTCTTTAACTAGGACCTGGTTGTAGCCTGAGAAACCATCCATCATAGATAGTAACTCACAACCAATCACCTTATGCAACATTGCTTCCATATTAAGTAAGGAATAATTATCTTTCAACGAAGCAATATTTAGATTTCTAAAATCCACACACAGTCTGATATCACCATTTTTCTTTCTGATTGGCACTAAATTTGATACCCAAGATGAATGTCTGATTGGCTGGATTGTCCCAACATCTTTTAGTTTCATCAATTCTAGTTGCATTTTAGAAGCAAACCAGGGGTTATTAGGCCTCTATTTTTTCCTAAATGGTTTCACAACTGATTTTAATGGGATTTCATGTTGAAAAAGGTCCTCTCTATATGCTTTCAAGTCCTCATATGACCAAGCAAAGACATGTTTATATTTTCTCAATAATTTGATCAAATTTATTCTTATATGAGAGTCTAAATCTTTTCCAATATAGACTATTTGACAACTTCTTTCAGATACTAAGTTTATTTCTTCTAAATCCTCAACTTTGGCATTGCTTATTTTTGATGAATCATGTTGTTGACTACTAAACAATGCTTCAAGTTCAACCAAACCCCTAGGAATTTGATTAGAGCTTAACTGGACAACCTCATTTCCCAAAATTTAGCCTTTTCCATCATTATTTTCTAGTAAAGTACTACAATCTATACTCTAGTTCTCATAATGGTCTAGACATTGTATGAACCTCAAAATATCTTGATCATCCTGGAAAACCTACCAGTTGTATATGTTGTTCGAAACAACTGGTCTTGTTTTGACTTCTAGTATTGACACCCCATGTAAGGTCAAATAATCATTTTTTAAAGCAACATTTGCTAAAAAATCAGCCATTATATTTTTTGACCTTTCTAACCAAGTTATATCGAAGGCATCAAACATTTCAATTTGATCCCAAATAGCATACTTGTACATTTTCAACCTATCATTCTTTACTGCATATTTGGATCTGACTTAAGCTACTACCAACTCAGAATCACCATAAACATTTAAACACTTTATACCATGTTTGATAGCAATTTCAAGTCCCAAAAACAAAGCCTCATATTCTACAGTATTGTTTGTACATTGGAAGGCTAATAGA
>MU227649.1:13480010-13549583 GCA_018584345.1 Thuja plicata
CATATCCATGTCAATGCAACAATTAATGTTAGTGTCTTCAAATCTTTCTATCATGTGAGGAGTTCTACTCTCCCTTAAGACCTTAACATTTTCTCCAGCAATGTTAAAAGTAGCATATGATAAATCAAGTTGTATACTACCTCCCATTGAAGCACTCCACTTTCTTGATAGCAACATACCATAATGTGGTTGTATGTCAACCACCAGAACATTCATAGTCATTACTACATCAGGGCAGACCGCTAATTTGTAAGGCATAGCCTCAATGGTACCAATCATAGGGACCTCTCTAGATTCCATAGCTTGGCATCTCCCATGAGGAGTATCAACTTGTAATTGCATTTACCTCATGATTTCTACTAGCATAACTGTATTAGATGCTCCTGAATCAATCATACAATTTTTTAGCATCTTTTCATTAATTATCAATGAAAGAAAAAAATGGGTCAACAACCTTTGTGGAAGAAGTTGTATTCAAGAGAATTTGAGGAATCTTAGATGTTAACACCTCAACTTCCTTCCCTTTGGTAATTTGTTTCTTTCCAATATTCTCTAGACTTTGAGCCTTTATTATGGGCACACTGTTTAACAATGACATTACCTTTTCCTTCTGTTCTCTAATTCTCATCATCTCTAGAAATGGTACCTTAACTCTCATTTGGGACAAACATTGACCCATGTCTACTGGAGTATATTTCACATCTAAATATTTTGACTTATCAATAGTGATATTTTCCTCATTATG
Source organism: Thuja plicata (assembly GCA_018584345.1). Taxonomy (NCBI): domain Eukaryota; kingdom Viridiplantae; phylum Streptophyta; class Pinopsida; order Cupressales; family Cupressaceae; genus Thuja; species Thuja plicata. The sequence continues at coordinate 13,480,756 of MU227649.1, forward strand.
TTCATTCAGAGCTGATTCTCTTAATTTTTTATTCTCTATCTTTTGAACAGGAGTACTTGTTTCTTGCCTTTTCGAATCTCCTTCTTGTAAAACATTTGGTTCTAGGGATTTTGTAATGATTTTGACCTTATGTTTATTTACATTTTCACTAGTTCCTTCCTTTTTTTGCACATACTTAGTGTCTGTCTTATTTTCTTTTATAAAGACACCTGATGGTTGACTACCAGTACCACCCACTACTCTGTTTCTCAGATGGCAGTTGTTTCTAGCCTTGCTCACTAAATTTGCAGTAATCCTAGCTTTCTCTTCATCTAAATCTTTTCTAATAAGTGGAATATCTTGATTGTCTTGAGCATAACATTTTATATGATCATCAGTTCCCTCAGTTTCACTATCAGATAAGATCTGTTGATGATGATTTTCTACCCTCCTTTGTGAAATACAAGAATCATGATTTTCATCTTCACTATTTGAATCTATATCATGGCATGAATAAGTATTTGTCATACTATGATCACACTGTTCACCCTCATCATTTCCCTATTCTTGACTTAATCTCAAGTCTAAGGAAATAATACAAAAATCAGGGTTATGAGGGGCTTCACGAGCTTCACACCAAGGTTCATAATTTTAGAAATGGATAGAATTTTTATGTAGAGGATCTGGAGTTCTGTTATCTATCTTTTCTTTTCTAGGTAGAATAAAAGGCTTCCCATTCTTGAACTGAGTTACATAAGGATGGTTTTGCATTCTTTTTTGAGGATTGTATGTAGGATTATAAGAAGGCCTATTGTTCTAAGGAGCCCTATACTCCTTATACTCTGGTTCTTTTAAATTTCTCCTACTAAACCTTGAGTCATCCCTCCTATTTAACTTACCAGATACTCTTATGTTAATTTCAATATTCACTACTATCTTATAAGCATCAGTAAGAGTTCTAGGATTTTTATCTCTAAGAGCATATCCCATCTTAGAGTCAAAGGCATTCAAATAAGTTGCTAGACATACCTCTTCATCCAGCCTTATTTTCTAAAATAGCTTGTGCATAGCTCTTTGAAATCTTATATTAAACTCTGTGACCTCTTCATTGTAATTATTTTTGATATTGTTGAACTCATTCAACAAAAATCCTTTATTTGTTTTGTCTCCATATTGATCCTTAAATAATTCAATCAACTCATCCATAGAAACAACAGATCCATTAGAAATGCTCCCAAACCATTCTCTTGCATCTTCCACTAAAGAATAAACAAATAATTTCATTAACACATCCTCATGAGTGATATTTAAATCATCAACAAAATCAATGAACTTTCTTAAATGTGTTTCACAAGAAATAACAATGTTACCTGCAAACTCTGGGAGATTTTATCCTATATCACCCACATCTTTAGGGAAAGCATTAGGATATCCAGGGATACCAACAAAATTAAATTGTTTATACCTTTCAGTATGAAATGGATTCCTTTGAAAACTATCATTTTCCTTGAAATTTGTGGCCTTTGCTTTAGAAGCAATAATATTTTCTGGCCCAGCATGAGAATATTTTGAAGACTGCAAAAAATCTATCTTTTTCTTCATTTCAACTATTGCAACTTCCATTTGTGCCTTTTATAACATTTTTTCCATGGTTTCTTTTTCCATTCTCAGTTTCTCCAAGTCAATGTCCAACTTGGACATTTGGTTGGTTAAAGTTTTCTGAAACTTAGCTTCTTGATTTCTGTATTCACTCATCGTTTTCTTACCTTTATCCTTTTGAGAAGTAGAAGCCTTATGAGTGAGTGGTATTTCTTAGTATTTTTGAGACCTCTCTATATCTTTCATATTTTTATGTCTTCAAGATCTTATTTTTCTCTTATCAACATCCTTATGCTCATGTTTTTGCTTTCTCATTTCTCTCTCCCTTTTCATTTGTTGAACTAGGGCAAGTTGTTTCATGATGAACTTCTCTTTATTTTCTAGCATATCAGAGGGAGCATCTCCAAAATCTTAACTAGATGTATTTGTATCTTCTCTCTCATTTGAAGTAGAAGTGATTGTAGGTGTTTCTAATACTCTTTCAGCAGCTTCTTCATACTTTGAAGTATTTCCATCATGAGAATGTTGATTGCTATTCATGTCTCTCCTAACATTACCCTCTTTACTTCTTGGAGGGGTTTCATCCATACTAACTTGGTTTCTCTTTTTTCTCCAAGACATTTCCATCCTCGAGGATGATGGGATTCCACCATATAAAACCTTCTCAGGATCATTTCTCATCCTTGACCTAGTATTCATTCTAAGAGATATTTACTAAATTTGCACTAATCTTAGAGATTTCTTTTAGAGTCGCCACCCAATAACTTGGAATGAATGAATACTTAAGAGACAATTTGACAAAAACAACTGGTATGATTTGTAAAAATTTTAAACTTTAAAACACCAGATATTTCTGACTACTTGGACAAGAGATATTCTAAAATTTCTTTAACCAGACTTTATAATCTCTATTCCCCAGCAGAGTCACCAATTTATTAGGGTTTTTTCTTGCAGGGCCTTTAAAGATGCTTGAATATTTAAATAACTCTATGAATCCCAATACCTTTTCATACTATGACTCAAACAAGAGAAAAACACTAACTCATGAGGTATTTTTATAACACTGGGGATACCTATTATCACCTCCTTTTTTGAGATCCACTGACTTAGGCAGGTCTTACCTATGACTAATTATTGACTTGATAGTATCTTTAGAGTGGATTTTACTTATGTGCTGAATGCTCTATTTTTATATGGACATGTATATAGAAATGCAGATAACTATGACTATTCTGAGAAAAATCTTGAAAATCCAAATCAATATCTTAAAGTGATAGCAGACAACAGCATAATAGGGAATTTCATCCTTCTTTCCTTTTATAATTCTTGTGAATCTAGGAGGAATAACCTATTGATTTACTCTTTAAGAAATCAACAAACTTCAACTATAATCTCATATGAGTACAAATGATTCTACAAAAATATTCTAAAAGTAATTGGTTTAAATGATATTGAATATTTGGATGATGATAGATTACCAAACCAATTCCTAGACCAGTGCCTATCCTTGGGCTTATAGAATCAATAAATGAAAATCCATAGAAAAACAAAACAAAATACTATAAGCTACCTTACAATCTACATGCAACTCGGATAAAATTCCTTAAAAACTATCCTGTCACCTCTACAATACTGTATCAAATCCTTAAATATTGTTATGCTCCCTGAAACCACTCACAAAACTTAGTTCTTTCCTTGAAAGAAACTTGTAAGCAATTTAATATCTACCTTGTAACCAATATGCTTAAAAATTTCTTACAGATTTAAACATAAAAGAGCATACACAACAAGTAAGGAGACAACAATAAGATAGAGTAAATTTGCACTGTATTTTATTCATATGTTTCTTCTTTAATACATGAAAAGCTTAAAAAGCTTGAAGACATAGACACAAATCTAGAAAGTCTGATTTTCAATATATTTGATCCCCTTTTTTTTAACTATTACAATTTTGATCTATTTATAGGTCCTTAACCATCTTGGAATCCTTAACATTAGGATGCAACAAGCTTCGGATGGTTTAAGGAACCTAACCCTAAAATAATAGAAAAGACAAAGAAAGAGAATATAGAAGCGGTGGAGAGACAAAAATAGGGGATGAGATTTGATATTCTTTGTCTTCATCTAGAATCTGGCACCTTTGTTTGACAGTGTTCAAGATAGCATCTGATATTCATATTTAGATCAAGTGACCACCATTATAGGCTAACTTACAGTTGTCTTAAGTAATAACTAACCTCCTTGTGCTCAATGATCAGGCACCAAGTGTTCCCCTTTATTCTTCATCCAAGATTTCCTCCTCTACTACCACAGGCTTCTTTTTCTTTGGCTTGGTCATCAAGTCCCATGTTGTCACTTCATCTTTTGTAGGCCATTTAAAAGTATGTGTGCTCTGTAGATGTACCTTCTATCTTTCCACCCTGACATCTTTGATGCTTTTAACATCCATTAAGAACTTGTTCATGTCAGTTTCTTCCTTGAAGGCTTCATCCAAAATCTTATTTAAACCTTCCAAATCTAAATCAGATCCTCAAATAAATGCCTCATTGCTTGGAATTCTACAATCAAATTCACTCCTCCAGGCCTCCAAGGCCTTAACTTGATCATCTTCTCCTTTCAATGGAGGAACAAATCTATTAAACTCCAAACAAAATAGGCTTAACTTAGCCTCTATCTGATTTACCTTACCTTTAAATAAAGATAAGGTTATATTAACCATTTTAATCTCATCCTCTACCTCTGTCACAATCTTAGGTAAATCTAACCTAAGTGGCTACAAGGAGGCAAGTTTTTTAAATAATTGGACCCTAGGAGACCAATTAACAAAATAAGGGTTCAAAATGGTGATGTACCCTATCACTTCTGTATGCAAGGTGGGAAATTTATTGTAAGCATTTAGGATGACATCTATTTTGTCCTTGAGTATATCAACCCTATGCTAAAGAATGCATCTTAATGCATTTAGGGCTATCTCATTTTTTTTTTTCCCATATCTTCTATCTCAGCTACTTCCTCTGATTCTACTTTCTCCTCTATCTATAAAGGTTGTTTTGAAGGCACATAAACTACCTCAAGTTTCTATTGTAGTTGCTTTGTCATCTTAGCAATGACCAGGTTCTGTTGATGTATCTTTATCTGACACAACTCCCTATCATTTGATAAGGCACTAGTTTCTTCAATCAAAATGCCACACTTGTCAGAAAATTGTTTTTTCTTGTCTTCATTCAAGTGTACCCAATGAGTCATGATCTAAGAAATCTCAAGATATCTAGTATTCTATACAGTCCAGACCATTTTGTTCCCCACCATACTCTCCTGAATGTTTACTAGTTGAGGCTTCTAGTCCTTGGGACATAAGTTCCACATGGCAAAGGCTTGTGATTTTGGACTATATCCAAATCCCTTGATCATGTCGCCCATCTAAATATCACTTGCCAACTCGAGGTCTATCTTCTTCCTAATATGATCAATAATGAATGCTAAGGCTAAGTCCCATACCTTAGCAAGAAAAATGCCATTGTGCAAAACCATTTTTATTGCCTCATCTGGAGAGACATCCTCACTATCAGGGTCATAGGATTGCAAAGCTAGCAAAGCCTCATTTGTAACTATCTCCTCTCCATCTGAATTTAGTTGTTCCCTAATCTGTTCCTTCTTATGCCACCTCAAAAAATCTTTAAACTCATCAGTCTTGACAAAATTGTCATCACTTAGAAACTGTTGTTGATGCAATAACCTTTGATCAATGCATGCCTTAAGAGGCAATTCTATGTTTTCTTCCTCATCCTGATGTTTTCTCTTCCCCTGTCTGATTATTTACCTCAGATTATGATCATACAATCTGTGACTAGGAATGAGGGCACTTGTTCTATCTCCTTTCTTCTCTTTCCTAACAGAGGAGGTCTGACTAGGGTCAACCTTTTTCCTTTTAGTGGTAGGCTCTTCTACATCATTTGGCTGAGAAACCTCAGTCAGTTCAATGATGTGGCTTTGTTCTCCTTGTACCTGTGCTGCCTCTGCAACATTCTGTTGAGGTTGATCAAATTGAGGTGGACGGGCATAATCCCCATCACTATCACTCTCATATTCAGATTCTGAATATTCAGGCCCTTTTCCTCCTTTCTTTTTATCTAAAACATTATCCAACTACTCACATAGTACATAAAAATTATCAATCATGGCTTTGATCTTGTCAAAATAAGGTAAGTCAGGGTAAAACCCTCTAAATGACAATCCATTTCTTCTTATTTGCTTCTCTAAATTCAGTAATTCCTGAATTCTTTCTCTTCTTGTCCTTATCTTATCTTCATCAAGGAGATTTCTTATGGCATCCTCCTCCACACAAAAACCATGAACATTTGTATTGGGGATGGTAGGAGTCAGGAGTTTCCTAGCTCTTGCAATGAATCCTTCTGGGTTAATGTATCTATATAATGTTTCCCTCATCTTCCAACTTTCCATCCATGTGCTCACCAAATCAATAGCACCCTTACCAATAGTAAACTAAAAGATTTTAAACTATCTAGGGGTCAAGGTTCCCTTCCTATGCGGTGCAAAATGTTCATTGTCAATTAACAATAGCTTCCAGATAAACTCCATAGTTGCAACTCTGGATGACACATGATAGGGTAGGACATGAGGTGGATGTGTGCATCCATACACCCTAATCATAGTAAAATTTTCTTCTTAAAAGAAGTCTCCCCAGTTATGGTCACCCTCCCACTTGTCCACATACTCACAAGGTGTCAACAATTGCAGAACCTTTACTAGGAGTCTGGTTTTGCTGATACCCATGCTCTACATTAATGGATATACAATCCAATTTTTAAATCCACAAAAGTCATAGTCCTTGGATGTATAATTCTATATCCTAACCCAAAATTGAATAGGATTGGGTTGATCCTAGAAAATCCTCTGAGGATTCAAGTTGTTCACATTCATGATCCCATAGTTAAAATGCAATAACAAATGCATCAGGATAGAATAATGGAAGAACCTAGGTTCCTTCTCTTTGGGATTCTTCTTCTTCTTCTACACAACTACAAAAACCTGATGCATTTTGTCAATAATGTACTGTATGTAGTCATAACTGGTGCTAGAATGCACATCTTGCAAGTCTAGCACCATCATCAAAATTCCAGTGTTTATTTTCTCTGCTCCTCCATCTATCCCTAACACTCTACATAAAGCATAGGCAATATAATTAATTTATAAATGTAAGTCTTTAAAGTAGTAGGGTGCAGTCCCAGGGGTAGGAGTAATATGGTTCCTAACCTCCTTAAGCATATGCTTTTGCAATTGATTCCTAGCAACACCAGGTTGTAACCTATATCTCTCCTCTTTCCTAGTAATATTTATCTTGGTAGACATGGTATTGTATAGGCCAAAGGCTTGCATGATTGAATTCATATTCAAAATCAATAGGGCAGTACCATCATTTTTCTTAATTGTCCTAGATAAAGCATCATAATGGCTGGAAAGACCTAGATACAAGTCTACATCTACATAGACATCAGGGACAATTAACCTACCAAGACCACTAGTCGAAGGGTTTGACACTGGAATGGCCTTATCAAAATTATTATAAAAATAGTGGTATAGAGAAAACCCATGGATCCTTGAGTGTAAGCATCTCTGATTTCATAGTAGTCATCTACTAGCAAGTTTGCATTTTCCCTCTTGTTCTGTGTGGACCTTGGCAATAGCTTCAAGAATTCATCAGAGAAATTTCTCTTCCCTTTAGCATCATCGTCTACTTCATCACTCCTTCCATTGGTTGAAGCCACACTGACTGCTTTACTCATCTTGCTCTGTTTCAACCTTCTCTTTTACCAATATTGAAACAAATCTCCTCTTAGAACTCACTGTTCGTCTTTGTGTACTGCTAAAAATTAAAAAATCTTGACAACCAGAGAATTACCTTGCAAATGATCAATTTCTGCCTTCTGAACACAAAAGACCTAGCAATTCTTCACTCTATAATTTTGGAAGTATGAAAAATGAAAATGAACCTGCGATCAACTCTTTATGGTAACTTTTCCAAGTACTTATCTCATCATTGAAAAGACAATCAATTTTTCTTTCAAGTTAACATGCTATGGAATTAATTGAAATCCTAGCTGTAGTTCATGATTGTGACAGGAAATTAAAATCATATAAGTGCGTCTTCAGAAAAACCCTTATAAAATTTGAACAGGATGACATGTCTTGATATGATTGGTTCTTCGTTAGATGAATTAGCTACCCTTTTTCATATAGTAATTTATCCTCTGGATTCTCATTGGACGCTGAATATCTATGTTGTCATGTCAGTAACTGTCGCCTTTTATCATTTTTCATATTTAGCGACTACGCAACTATGCAATATTTCCTTGTCGCTGATCAAATTTCTTAACCCTTAATTCGTCTAGAGATCTAGGGACTGTATGATTTCCTTTATTTGGCTAACCATGGTTAACTTCTAGCAATCATGTGACTGAAAGAATCTAAGTCACCAGATCAAATGCTTAACCCAAAGTTTATTCAGAGACCCCGTGACTGAAGGTTACCTTTTATCCTTTAACTATTATCGCTAAGTCTCTGAATGTTTATTTCTTTTTATGATACCCCACGACTAACCTTTACCCTTTGATTTTAATTTAGAGACTATGTGATTAAAGGTTATCTCATTTTCGCGAGCACTTTTTACTCTCATGCAAATTTAATAGAGACTTAGCGACTACCATTGATCTTGTTACACTTAACATCTGACAAATCTGCTAAGTCGCTGAGTATATTTTAAAAAACCTTAAATCATTTGGAGACTACACAAAAAACCTTTGTTCTACTCACTGTGGACATGTGTCTCATCTTAATTGCTTGTCTCCAAATCACTGAAAAAACACTGACTTAGCATTTTTAACCAGCGACTACCCGACCAACATATACTTTAATCACCTTGCGGTTTGTCGCGAAGTCTCGAGATCTTTCTCTTAACTAACTTTTTACTTGGAGACTACGTGACATAAGCCTTTAAAATGTCACTTAACTATGTTCTAATTTGAAGACCCCGCAACTTAAGCAATCGCTAAGTCTCATGAAAATTCACTAACTACATGATACTTTGCGCAACATCGCGACTTAACAACTTGCTTAGATGTTGCCTGATGACGTGTTTCTACATTGGGAGACTTTGCGAATGAAGGGTTTCGCCAAGTCTCATAACACATAAGGAATATTCTATTTCTTTCTAAGACATCTCAACAATAATTAATCGCCAAGTCTCGTAACAAAATGGAATATGCTTCTAGGATCAAGCAACTAGGCGACCATTGAAAAAGGCACATGACTTAAGTTTCTCAAAAAGGTAATACAATAATAGAAACCCGATTGCCATTTTAGGGATTTTTTGCATTTTACTTAGAAGATAGCTTAGGGTTTTGGGTTTTTCTACCATTCATGTGGATTTTGACCTAAAAACACAAAATTTTCACAGGGATACTTCAAGAATAAGACAAACCTTCTGATGGCGCGAATACAACAAAAATTAGGGAAAACCAACAAAACCAGGAATACAACCAACATACACCATGGAAATAAACACGCATAGTACCAAAACATCTGTACTGATAATTGCATATATGATACCTGCTGTATATTATATGTTTTCATCAATGATAAACATACAATCAATTATTTGCACAGAATCAAATCTCCAACATACTAGTCTTGCTTTATTTCTGGTGAATTCTCCATTCTCATTTAGTTTATTCCTAAATATCCATTTTGTACCAATGAAATTATTTTCCTCTGGTCTCAATATAAGTGTCCATGTCTTGTTTTTCTCTATCTTCTCAATCTCTTCATTCATAGAACTTATCCATTAATCATTATCAAGTGCTACATTGATAGATTTTGGCTCATAATCACAAATAAGACATCTTGTATTTAGAGACTTACTTCTGGTTCTCATACCAGCCTTCTTGTCTCCAATGATCTAGTTTTGTGAATGGTTCCTTCTAACATGTATGGAAAGTATAGGTTCAACTCTTTTTCTATCAGCATGATCATCATTTTGCCCTTCATTCTGTTCTCCATCACTTTGTGCATCATCTTGAGCAATATTCTAATCGTTGGTATTTGCAGCCTGATGCTTGGGTGCAATGATCTGTTTCTTAGAAGCTCTACATTATTGGTTAGGTAGAGTGTCAAGTTCTTCATTTTAAACAAACCTGTTGTAGTCCTCTAGTTCTTTAGTGCTTTCCTTTTCATTCTTATCTACAAATTCATCTATCTTTACATTTCCACTTTCAACAATTTTGTTAGAGGCTTTATTTAGACATTTATAAGCCTTGCTCTTGGTGGAATACCCTAGAGATATTACTTCATCACTCTTGGAGTCAATTTTTCTATTTCTATCATCTTTTAAGATATAACACTAACAACCAAATTTTTTGAAATAACTTACATTAGGTGTGTATCCATACCAAAGCTCATAAGGTGTCTTTTTGGTGTCTTTCTTCAATTGTACTATGTTCAATGTGTAAATAGAAGTAATGACAACTTCTTTCTAGAATATTTGGGTGATGCCTTTCTCTATCATCAGTGTCCTTTCACAATCAACTATGGATTTGTTCCTTCTTTCAGCAATACCATTTTTCTATGGTTTTCTCAATGCAGAGACCTATCTTTTGATTCCATGCTCATTACAAAAGTTAGTGAATTCATTTGAAATAAATTCCCATCCTCTATCTGATCTTAAGAATTTCAATTCTTTACCACTTTGTTTCTCAACCATTGCCTTATACCATTTAAACATCTTAAATGCTTTTGATTTATCTTTTAGAAACATGACTGTCATTATTCTAGAGTAATCATCAACAAAGAGAATAAAATATCTATCACCATAATAACTCTTTGTCCTCATAGGTCCACATAAATCAGTATGGACTAATTCTAGAATGGCATCAGATGTATGGGTTTTTATTTTGAAACTTTGATTTTTTCATCTTACCTGTTTGATAATTCTTACACATGATGTTTTCGGGCTTAACCATTATTGGTAAACCTCTTACATTTCTCTTTTTTCTAATATTTATCATGTTGTCAAAGTTCACATGAAACAATATTTTGTGCCACAACCATATGTCTTCATTTATAGCTATTAAGAAAGTGGTATCAGTATCATTCAGATAGAATATTTTGTCTTCTCACCGGTACCAATCAGATTTCCTAATTTATTAAAGATCTTTGCCTTCTTATTTTCAAATGCTACTATGTGACCTGAATTATTCAACTGAGAAACACTCAATAGATTATAATTCAATCCATTTACCTAGTAATCATTTTCACATTTTATCTGGTTATTCAACATTATGGTTCCTCTACCTTCAACTGGACAAGGTGTGTCATTACCCATTCTTACTAAACCACCTTTACAGTATTCAAAAGTCTCAAAAAATTTCTTGTCATCGGTCATATGGTGAGTGCAACCACTATTGATGATCTAGACATAATTTTTACTAACTTTAGATATGAGTGTAGTTTCTACATACCTTTCTTCATCATCATCTGAATCATCTTTTACTGCCACAAACACCATCTCGATGTCTTCCTCAGATTGGGTGTCAGTATCATCATCTTTGCATTTTTCAAGGTAACTAGCCTTCTTTCCTTTGTCCTTGTAGTCTCGAGTATCTCTTCTTTCTGATTGTTTGTATCTTCTATGATCACCTCTATCAGACTTATTTTCAAATGATCTATCATTACTTCTGTGATCTTTTCTTTTGTTAGGACATATTGTAGCAAAGTGTCCAATCTCTTTACAATTAAACCAAACAAGTGGTAATTTACCTTTGTATTTACCTTTGCCTCTCTGCATTCTTCTTGCCATAAGTGCTTCAATTTCATCAAGATCTTCTTCTTCACTTTCATTATCACTATCTTTTCTTATAATGTGTTTATGACTTGATTTACTTGTTCTCCTAGAAGTTTTGAATGTAGACTCTATGTTTGGTAAGACACTATTATCAAAGTTATTCATCTCAAATAAAATCAGTCTTTCAATCAAACTATCTAGAGTAACATTGATATTTTCTATTGCTCTCATTTCTTGAATGACAAATACTCTAATAGCATAAGTAGGTAGTAAGGTTCTTAGAATTTTACTTAACATTGTATCTTCTTCTAGTACACCTCCAGCTCCTTGGATAGAATTGACTACCTCTTTGATTCTTGTGTTGTACTATGTGATTTTTTCACCTTCTTTCATTTTGAGATCATCAAAGTTTTCTCTAAGGCTTTCTGCCTTGGATCTCAAAAAATTCTTGTCACCACCATGTACAAGCATCAATTTGTCCCACATCTCCTTTGTAGTCTTGCAGGTTTTGACATCTTCAAATTAAACATTGGAGAGTGAGGAAGCAATCTCTATCATCATGTAGTTGTGCTCATGCTTCTCTCTCATTTGTTCAAATTTTGGTGCTCTTGTGGGAAAAAAATATTCAGTATCTAAGTATTGAGTAACATCATTTCCAATACCTGATGAGTGGAGTCTTATTTTGCTCTGCCATGAAGAAAAATTGTCTTTGTTCAACTTGGGCACATCTCATATGTTCATCTTATGATCTTTAGCTTAGGTCTTGAAACCTTCCTTCTATGCCTTCAAGATCTGATACCAATTGTTATTAATAACTGAGAGGAGGGGGGTGAATCAGTGGCCTCAAAAATTAATCCTTAAATCAACCCTTAAACCTTATAACCACAAATTATGTCTCTAGTTATCTTTTGTCCTACAATATGAATGCCTTGACATTATTATAACAATTTTCTACTTGTCAGATTGCTTAGCAAAACCTTCTTCTATATGAGTACCGATAAGCAATCAATTATTTACCAAAACACAGTAAATATGCATAGTATACCGATAAATCCAAAATTGCATATGTGAATTGTAAAATAGTAAAGTAATGAAACATAAACATATAACACATGTAATTTTAATGTGAAAACCCTATTAAGGGAAAAACCACTGCGACCGGTACCCCAAATTTTGACTCTTCTAAAGTGAGCTCTATTAGGAGCTAACCCTGTTAAAGGTTACAAACACACTATTAGGTGTAACCTTGTTAGAGGATTTAAAAGATAGTTTGTCACCTAGTATCTGGAATCTCATGCTACCATCCTTGATCAAACACTCACTTGGCTTGTCAATAGGTATCGGGCATATCCAATGCTACTTTCTATGATCAAACTTTTTGATACTCCTTGGGATGTATCTCAATTGTAGAAGACTTTTAATTCTTGCTCAGTTAAGAGACTTGATGCTTTCAATGGTTAAACTGAAACATTAATGATCTATTCATACATACAACTTAATTTCAGATTTTTAGATCTATTGTAAGTGCATTACCTCTCTGAAAAATATAATCAATTCTATACCTTTTCTCCACACTGTTCTACTCTGTGATGTTGTCTCACTATTCATCGGTGTCTACAAAATCTAGCTCTTTCCTCAGCTTGATTGATCAGGTCTGAATGAAGACTTTCTTCTCCTTTAGAATATCGTTAGCATCTACCCTCTTTTTTTTGCATCCCACACTCAATTCATAATGAATTGGGTTTGTCTCTTTATAGACATGATTTACCTTTTCTTGGCTTTCTTGATTCTTGGCGTGATCCACAATTCTCACCAATTAGAATTAAACAAAAAACCAATTTTATCTCACCTTTTCTTGGCTTTAAATCAATTACTTATCTCTGGCTTTATCTGGATGATTAAAATAATGCTAAGTATCAGTTAAGTCTATTTATAGCTCTTGACAACTAAGCATTTTGTCATTTCTAAACTCTCTATTTTTTTGGTCAACTCTTCAGTTAGTCATCGGTGATAACTGACTGTTCCGTCGGTGTGACTTTAGTTGTCATCGGGATCTCCGTCCTTGTCTTTTTTGTCAGGCAACACTATGATTCTTTCTGTTGGGTTACTCCGTGTTTTTCTCATCGAGAAACACTGTCTCTTCTCAATGGTAATGTTGTGCATTTTCTCGTCGAGTAACACTATGAATATGCTCTTTTACTCTGTCCGTCGATGTGTACTATGTCAGTGTATATAGTCACTTAGTGAATACTTGACTTATATGCATTACTGATAGCATAGCCTTTGATTCATCAGTTCTTTGAAGTCTTTGGCATTATTTCCATGACCATACAAAATATATCAAGTTGACATCAATGAAAATACAATACATTAATTGATTTAATGCCTTACATGATCATCAACTTAACATATTCAAACATTCAATCGATTGTATGTCATCACATCGAGCATCACTATGAAGTTATTCTCTTTGGTAACACTTGTGATTCTTCTCATTGGTAATGCTTGTTATTCTGCTCATCAGTAATGCTTGTCGGGTTTATTGCTTGGGCAGCACTATGACTTTACTTTTAGGTTTGTCTGTCCGTCGGGTTCCACTAACCATTAGTGTTTGTAGTCACTTAGTGAATACTAATCTTTTATGCATTGCTAAAAGCATAATATTTATCTTTCTGATTCTCTAAATTCTTTGTCACTTTGTATATAACCAATCAGATTATATCAAGTTGACATCAATGACAATAAAATCTGTTAATTGATTTAATTTCTTTCATTATCTTTCTGTATTTTGGTGATCTACTTAACATCTTCAAAAATTTAATCAGTTATGGTTCATCATTCAAATCTTCAAATTCAACATCAGAGAGTGAGGAAGAAATTTCTATCATCATAGAATTATGTTCATTCTTTTCTCTCATTTGATCAACTATCAGAGGTCCAGTAGGTAAAACAAATTTAGTATCCAAGTACTATGTGACATCATTTCCAATGCCTGATAGGTGGATTCTTATCCTACTTTTCCATGATGCAAAGTGTTCCTTGTTCAACATAGGCACATCTCTTTTGTTCATCTTGTGATCTTTAGCTTGAGTCTTAAAACTCTCTTCCAAGAACACAAGCTCTGATACCAATTGTTATAATAACTAAGAGGGGAGGGTTGAATCAGTGGCCTCAAAAATTAATCCAGTAATCCAACCAAAACTTTATACCACAAATATAAAACTTTTAGTTATCTTCAATCCTTCAAGATGTATGCCTTGTGTGAATCTAACACATTTATGTTTCTCGGTGAGCATACTATTTATCCTTTTCTTAAGCTTTACCAAATAATAGTCTATCTTTTCTTAACCTTTCCCGAATATTAGTAAATAATTTAGGGTTTACCGATCAATCCTGTTTAAGTAATGTGTAAAGAAAAAAATCAAAGCAATGATCCATATACACATTTGACACATGAATTTTTAACGTGGAAAGCTTGTTAAGGTAAAAAAACACTTGGGACCGGTAACCCAAAATTTTCACTATTCTGAAGTGAGCTTGGTGAAGAGCCAACCCTGTTAAAGGTTACAAACACAATGTTAAGTGTGACCTTGTTAGAGGATTTAAAAATAATATTTTATCACTTGACCTAGCATTCAGTTTTTTTTCAACATGAAAACCTTTTGATACTCCTTGGGATGTATCTCAATATATTAAGGATGGTTAAATCCCACTCTGTTAAGAGATTTTCTGAATCAATGGTTAAACTGAATCAGTAGATGATCTGTTCATTAAAACAACTTTGAATTGCAGATTTTCAGATCTATTGTAAGTCCACAATACCTCTTCTTATCAATGTTCTCTTCAATTCCTTTGCTCCACTTCTTTCTTCTTTGGTGAATGTTGTTGCTTCTTTGTTACTCGGTATCTGCAGAATTCTTGGCTCTGTTCCTCTAGCCTGTATGATCAGATCTGCATGAAGACTTCTATCTTCACTAGAATTCCCTTCGACATTCCTCTTTTGATATTAATTACTTGTATCTTTAAATATACATGATTTCACCATTTCTTTTCCTTCTTTTTTCTTCGTTGATCACTTCTTGTTCTGTAAAGCTTTCCATAATTGCTTTAGTTTTATTTTGTAAATCTCTCCTTGTTTTCTGAAATAAAACATTCTTCAAATCTCTTTCTTATCTTTAGATTTTATTTTATGGCTGAAAACAAAGTAATCAATAAGTTAACTCTAAATATAGGTCCTACTAGCTAAGTTGTTTTGTCTTTTCCTAACTTCAGTTCTCGTCGGTCAACACTTCAATTGTACTTGGTGACTACTACAGATAGCTCGGGCATCAACTTTAGTTATGTTTGATGACAACTGTAGTTATCTCTATAATGATTTCATGGGTATCACTTTCTTAGGTAACACTATCCGTCGGTTAACACTGTGAACTTCTATGCTTGAGGTTCATTGTCCATCAGGTTTTACTATTACTCGGTGTATATGATTATCGATGAAAAAAACTTTGTCTCTTCAGGCCTTTAAGTGTTTTGACAATATGTGTATGAGAAATAATACCATATTAAGTTGACATCAATGAAAATACAATACATTAACTGATTTAATGTCTTGCATTTACTTTTTTCAGCTCAGTGATCATCAACTTTGTCATCTTCATACATTCAGTCAGTTAGGACATCAACACACTGTTAAGTGTGACCTTGTTAGAGGATTTAAAACTAAAAGTTTGTCTTTTGACCTAGCATTCACTATGTTGTCAATAATAAAACCTTTTGATACTCTTGAGTATTTCAATACAATAAGGATGGTTAAATCCCACTTGGTTAGAGATTTTTTGAATCAATGGTTAAACTGAAACAATAAATGATATGTTCAACAATACAACTTTAACTTGCAGATTTTCAGATCTATTATTAGTTGGTGTAGGGAACCTCCCTATTTCATGTTTAGGTTTTGTTTAGGGTTGTTTTAGGTGGTTTTGTGTGTGTTAGAATAATACCCAAGGGTGGATACTATGATAGTTTAACTTCATAATTCTAAGGGCCTTAGTGCTCATTAGGGGTTTTGGGACATTTTGGCTTCAAATTGTGAAATGTTTCCATTTTAGGGAAATATGGGTTAGAGGTATGTTTTAGGACCCTAAATATCCTATTTGGGGTCTTAGAAGTCAACATCCATCATCGAGTTGCCAAACAAGGTCAAAATGTTGCTAGCAACTTGGAAATGTTGCTAGCAACTTGGAAAAGTTGCTCGAGCAACTTTTGCAAGAATTGACAAAATGTAGTTAGAACTAATGTAACTACACCATGCTCAGTATATGAGCATGGATTCGATTCTTTGAAGAGGTTAATGAGATTTTGGATTGAAACACTTAATTCTGACACTTTGTACAGATGACTGTATCCACATTTGTGTAATCTACACTGTATCTTTGCTACTATACGGCTATGTATGAATTGGCATATGTGATCGGGCTCCATGATAGTGTAGTGTTTTCTTTTAGCTTCCATATGAAATAGATGGGTTGTTTTTCAGTTCATTAGGTGTTAAGTTACAAGTTTTTGAAGGTCACTGGTCTGACAAAGACAAAAATAGTGCTACCTAGTTAGAAATGGCTCTAACCTAAAATCCCTCTAGTGGAATTGTCTGAAACTATGGGGGAAGTAAGGTTAGGGTTTGTAGATAGGGTTTTGGTTTTATTTTTGGTTTTTTCAATGGATTTCATAGGCCAGAAGTGAATCCCTATGGCTAACTGGTGAAACTAGGTGAGCCAGGACAGGGAGAAGGAAGGATTTGATCAAGCACCCATGACCTTTTGGGAAAGACTTAGTGGCATTTTTAGATGCACTAGATAGTCTCCTAAAAGGATTCGAAGGTGGAAGGAGGTGAATCAAATGTTGGAGACATGTTTAACAATTTTTCATGTTGACTATTCCAGAGGCCTAATTAGTAGGCTATAATCTAGGGCCTGCAAGAAAGTGAGGTTTTGGGTGCTTCTAGAGGTTAGGGTTTGGGATTCTGATAGTGTTGGGTGATTTCTTGAAGATTTTAAAGTTTTTTTGTGGATTCATTTGGAGATTTTGGGAGAAATGAGCCAAAGTCAGTGAAAATAGACCTACTAGGAATTGGGCAATGAGGCCTCCTAGTGAAATAGTGACCAATTGGATTGGTAAAGGGTCTTGGAGTGTTGGGATGAATGTAGAATGACCAAAAAGGGGTCAAGAATTATATGGGGAGTCTTAGTGAGTGTGTGATAAGATCTTAGGTAGAGGATTGGCAATCTAGGTGGAGTTGTAGTGAAGGAAACAAGGATTTTGGTTAACTAGTTGGACTAGTTGAGCTTAGAAATCTTGGAGTCTTCTAAAAAATAACTATACCTTGGAGGATAAGTTGGTAGAGAGGGTCTTAGAGATCCTAATTGGAGGAATATCCACCAAAGAACAACCATTGGATGGTTGTTTTAGTCAAACAAACACCTAGAAGTGAGGAAAAGCTCTAGATTGTCAAACCCTCTGCATCAGAGTGGTATCAGAGCCAGAATAGCTTAAAGACTGTGTATGTCTGAAGGGGAGGAAATTCAAGAGGTTGAAAGCATGCCTCATAAGGAAATGAGTAGGGATGCCATAGTGGAATTAATTTAGGGCCTGTTGGAGAAGGCTAGTGTGTCCGAGACAAAGAGAAAAAAGAAGATCACAGAATGGGGAGATGAAAGTGATGGAGATGAAAGTCAGACATAAGAGTTATCAAACAAAGGGAAATAAGTTGAGTCTTTAAACAAGGATAGCATGGAACACATACCATATATATTGTGGTAGCTTGAATGGAAAAGAGTTTTTGGATTGGCTTGAGGCCACTGACAACCAATTTGATTACAAAGAACTCTCAGAGGAGAAGAGAGTCAGTTATGCTAAGGCTAGGCTCAAAGGATCTGCATTGGTGTGGTGGAACATGATACATGTTGAAATGTTAAGAGTGGAAAGAAAAAGATTTTTTCTTGGGAGAGGATGAAAATCAGATTGAGGGCACAATTCTTGCCTACTGATTATGAAATCCAAATGTACCAAAAGTTGCAGAACTTAAGACAAAAGGAGATGAAAATGAGTGCTTATACAGAGGAGTTCCACAAGTTGAGACTAAGGGCTAGGAGACAAGAAGATGAAATGGAGAAGGTAGCTAGGTACCTTAATGGGTTAAGACAAGGGATTCAAGATGAGATCAGCATGATGGCTCCTGATAGTATGCACAAATGTTTCCAATTGGCCTTAAGAGTAGAGGACAAGGCTAGAAGGTGGAATGACTTCCATCAAAGGGGAAGAGGTGGCAGAAATAATAGAGGGTTCAAAAGAGGAAGAAGCAACTTTGGTAGGGGAAAAATCCCTAATAGACAAGAAGATAATCAGTCCATGGATAATGATGGAGGAAACCAGTATAGAGGATCTTTCCAAAGGGGAGGATATAGAGGTAGAGGACCACCAAGAGGTAGGTTCCAACCCCAAGGGATATCTAATTCAGTTTTCACTGGCAGATGCTATAAGTGCAACCAAGTGGGTCACACAATGGGCAAGTTTCCTAAACAGACTTCCTCATATTTAATGGGGGATAGAAGGAATAAATTGGTATAAGAGGATAACACTCAAAGTGTTACTTCTCCCATCTCCAAGGAAGGGCTAGTATTGGATGGAGAGAACTTGATGTTAAGGAGAACCTTGTTGAAAGTGCCTAGCACTATAGAGCCACCACAGAGGAAGAAATTGTTTAAAAAAACTTGTAGGTCTCATGGGAAGATTTTAAAAGTGATAGTGGACTCTAGATCCACTGAGAATATAGTACCAACAGAGATGGTGGACAAATTGAAGTTGAGAAGGATACCTCATACCACACCTTATAAGTTTTCATGGTTGAATAAGGGTCAACAAATAGTGGTAGATGAACAAACCTTGGTAAAATTTGAGATTGGAAAGTATAAGGATAAGGTCATATGTGACATACTACCTATGGATGCATGTCATCTGCTCCTAGGGTGTCCATGATAGTATGATGTCAAAGCAATACATGATGGAGAGAAGAATAGTCATGTCATCACCAAGCTAGGAAAGAAGTTCCAAATGGATCCATTGCAAGAATCCAATGAAGAGAAGCATGTGGGGACAAGTGTGATATTATTGAGTGGGAAAGAGTTTCTAAAGGCCATGAAGAAGGAGAAAGGAGTCTATTGTATAGTAGTGGTAAAACCAAAGGAGGAAACTAAGGAGAAAATCAGTTTGCCACTAGAGATACAAACATTGCTGGAGAAGTACCATGACATAGTAGATAATGGTTTTCCAAGTGCATTACCACCTATGAGGGAAGTGAGTCATCATATTTACCTCATTCCTAGAGAAAATCTGCCTAACAAAGTAGCATATAAGATGACACCAAGTCAGAATGCAGAGATAGAAAAATAGATTGAACATTTGTTGGATAAGGGGTTAATAAGGAAGAGTTTGAGCCCATGTGTTGTGCCAAAAGTACTTGCACCTAAGAAGGATGGAAAATGGAGGATGTGTATGGACTCTAGGGCTATAATCAAGATCACAATCATATATAGGTTCCCAATGCCCCGGATAGAATATTTGATGGACACTTTAAGAGGTTCTTATTACTTTTATAAAGTGGACTTGAAGTTAGGGTATCATGAGATAAGAGTGAGGCCTGGTGATGAGTGGAAGACAACTTTTAAGACTAATGAGGAACTGTATGAGTGACTAGTAATTCTCTTTGGCCTAAGTAATGCACCTAGCACATTCATTAGGCTCATGAATGAAGTGCTAGCAGAGTTCATTGGTAAGTTTGTAATAGTTTACCTTGATGATATTTTGATCTTTAGTAGGTCCAAGGAGGAGCACATGAATCATTTGGAGATGGTATTAAGGAAGCTACATCAAGAGAAGTTGATGATAAATCAAGAAAAGTGTTAGTTTCTCACAACTGAACTAGTTTACCTTGGTTTTGTGGTTGCTAATGGATGTATGAACATGGACCCTGATAAAGTTAAGTCCATTTCGGAATGGCCTAAACCTAGGTCCATAGGGGATGTTAGGATTTTCCATGGGTTGGCCTCCTACTATAGGAATTTTGTAAGAAATTTCAGTCATGTGTGTGCCCCTATACTTAACACCATAAAAGGTGGAATCAAGTGTAAGTTTGAATGGACAGTGGTAGAAAACCAAGGGTTTCAAATTTTAAAGAAAAGGATTGTAGAGATACCTACTCTTAGGTTCCCTAATTTCAATCAACTCTTTGTGGTAGAGTGTGATGCTAGCAAGTTGGCTATTGGAGCAGTGTTAAGCCAAGAAGGACATCCTCTAGCTTTCTTCTCTGAAAAGTTGAATGAGGCTAAAAAAAAGTACTCCACCTATGATTTGGAGTTATATTGTATGGTTCAATCCATTAATAAGCAGAGACACTACCTATTACCTAGGGATTTTGTGGTCTACACTGATAACCATGCTTTAAGTTTCCTGAATGGACAAGAAAAGTTGAACCAGAGGCACATGAAGTGGGTAGAATCATTGCAGGCTTATACCTTTTTTATAAAGCACAAGAAGGGGGTTAGAAACAAGGTTGCAGATGCTCTTAGCAGAAGAGTACTCACAATCCAAGAGATACAACTGCAAAGTGTGGGCATGGATGATTTGAAAGAACTCTACAAGGAGGACAAAGATTTCAAAGAAGCCTATGAGGCATGTGTGAAGTATCAGTAGGGGTTCAAGGTGGATTTTAGTGAGTTTTTATTGCAGGAAGGCCTATTGTTTAAAGGTCATCTTATGTGTATACCTTAGTGTTCAATGAGGGAAAAAAATGTGAAGGAGAAACACCAAGGGAGCTTGGGAGGCCACTTTGGAGTGGATAAAACATTGGTGCAGGTGCATAGGAATTACTATTGGCCTAAGATGAAGTCATATGTTAAGATATTTGTAGAACAATGTCAGAATTGTTAGAGGGAAAAAGGACAAAGCAACAACAGTGGGTCGTATCAACCTTTATCTATACCCCAAAGGCCTTGAGAGTGCCTCAGTATGGACTTTGTTTTGGGGTTACCAAAGACACCTAGGGGTCATGAAAGTGTGTTTGTGGTGGTAGACTATTTCAGCAAGATGGCACACTTCATTCCATGCAAGAAAAAAAATGATGCTTCTCAAATTGCAGGTCTATTCTTTAGGGACATTGTGAGGATCCATGGATTGCCCCTAAATATTGTAAGTGATAGGGATAGTAAGTTTGTAGGTCACTTCTGGAGGACCTTATGGAAGATGCTTGGAACAAACTTATCTTTCTCTTTAGCCTATCATCCACAATCCGATGGGAAAATAGAAGTAGTGAATAGGTCACTTGGAAATTTACTGAGGTGTTTGACCAAACAACATGGACAATCTTGGGATCACATCATAGGGCAGGAAACATTTGCATATAATGACTCCATTAATAAGAGTATAGGGAAGCGCCCCTTTGAAATATTATATAGGGTCAATCCTAGAGGGGTATTGGATTTGAGGGATATTAGTTTGAAGGACAAGAGGAGTGCTCAAGGAGAGTCATTTTTTGAACAGATGAAGGAGCTACATGATCAAGTCAATACAAATTTAGAAAAACAAGTGGAGAAGTACAAATCCAGAGTTGATCAAACTAGAAAAGACTTGCAGTTGAAGGTTGGGGATCTAGTACTAGCCTATCTTAGAAAGGAGAGACTACTGAAGGGTCAGCCTACTAAACTACTGATAAAAAAGATAGGGCCTATGAAGATTTTTCACAAGTCTGGCAAGAATGCCTATGAGGTGGAGTTACCTCCTCATTTGGGGATCTCACCCATTTTTAATGTTTGTGACATGTATCCCTACAAGGGACCCACACCATACACAGGTCAGTCCACTCATAGATTTGGAGGATGATGATTAGGTGAAATATTTTCCTACCCAAAAGCCATTGCAATTGGAAAGTGTATTAGATTCTAAAGTGATAAAGAAGACAAGGAAGGTTAACTACAAGGAGTGCCTCATCAAGTGGTAGGGACCACCTAAAGCTGAGGCCACTTGGATGATAGAGCTAGACATTCTAAAACATGGGGTCACCATTGAAGACCTCCTAACTCAAGGGACTTGAGTTATTTTATCCAGGGGAGTATGGTGCAGGGCACCTTCCTATTTCATGGTTTGGTGTTGTTTAGGGTTGTTGTAGGTGGTTATGTGTGTGTTAGAATAATACCCAAGGGTGGATACAATGATAGTTTAACTTCATGATTGTAAGGGCCTTAGTGCTCATTAGAGGTGTGAAATGTTTCCATTTTAGGGAAATATGGGTTAGAGGTATGTTTTAGGACCCTACACATCCTATTTGGGGTCTTAGAAGTCAACATCCATCATCTAGTCGACAAACAAGGTCAAAATGTTCAAAATACAAAATGTTGCTAGCAAATTTTGCAAGAATTGAAAAAATGTAGTTAGAACTGATGTAACTACCCCATGCTTAGTATATGAGAATGGATTAGATGCTTTGAAGAGGTTAATGATATTTTGGATTGAAAAACTTAATTATGACACCTTTGTATGAATGACTGTATCCGCTTTTGTCTAATCTACACTGTATCTTTGCTACTGTACGGCTGTGTACAGATTGGCATAGGTGATCAGGATCCATGATAGTGTAGTATTTTATTTCAGCTTCCATATACAATAGATAGGTTGTTTTGAAGTTCAATAGGTGTTAAGTTACAAGTTTGTGAAGGTCACTAGTCTGACAGAGACAAAAATAGTGCTACCTAGTTAGAAATGGCTCTAACCTAAAATCCCTCTAGTGGAATTGTCTAAAACCATGGGGGAAGTAGGGTTAGGGTCTATAGATAGGGTTTTGGTTTTCTTTTTCTTTTTTTCAATGGATTTCATAGGCCATAAGTGAAGCCCTATGGATGACTTGTGAGACCAGGTGAGCCAGGACAGGGAGAAGGAAGGATTTGATCAAGCACCCATGACCTTTTGGTAAAGACTTAGTGGCATTTTTAGATGCAATAGATAGTCTCCTAAAAGGATTAAAAGGTGGAAGGAGGTTAATCAAATTGTGGAGACATGTTTAACAAATTTTCATGTTGACTGGTCCAGAGGCCTAATTAATAGGCTATAATCTAGGACCTGCAAGAAAGTGGGGTTTTGGGTGCTTCTAGAGGTTAGGGGATTGGATTCTGACAATTTTGGGTGATGTCTTGAATATTTTCAATTTTTTTTGTGGAGTCATTTGGATATTTTGGGAGCAATGAGCCAAAATAAGTAAAAATAAACCTACTAGGAATTGGGCAATTAGGCCTCCTAGTGAATTAGTGACCAATTGGATTGGTAAAGGGTCTTGAAATGTTAGGAAGAATGAAGAATGACCAAGAAGGGTTCAAGAAGTGTATGTGGAGTCTTGTTGAGTGCGTGAGAAGATGCTAGGTAGAGGATTGGCAATCTAGGTGGAGTTGTAGTGAAGGAAACTAGGATTTTGGTTAACTAGTTGGACTAGTCGAGTTTAGAAATCTTGGATTCTTCTAAAAACCAACTATACCTTGGAGGAGAAGCTGGTAGAGAGGGTCTTGGAGATCCTAATTGGAGGAAGGTCCACCAAAGAATAACCATTGGATGGCTGGATTGGTCAAACAAACACCTAGAAGTGAGGAAAATCTCTAGACTGTCAACCCTCTGCATCATTATTCCATAATACATATTTGATCAATGTTATCTTTAATTTATTTTCTCCCCTTATTTCTTCTTTCTTCTCAGTGAATTCTCTTGCTTCTATTTCTTGGTGTCTGCATAATTTCTTTGGCACTGTTCTTCAGCCTGTATGACCAGATCTGCATGAATACTTCTATCTTCACCAGAATTATATTCATAATTCCTCTCTTTATAATTAATTCCTTGTCTCTTTATATAGACATGATTAGCTACTCAATCTCCTTGTCTTTCTTTTTCTTTACATAGATTGCTTCTTGATCTGCAAATCCCGCCATGCATTGCTTTAATCTTTAAAGCTTTGCTTTAGTTTTATTTCGTAGATTTCTCCTTGACAACTGTGAATAGAACTACCTTTAAATATTCTTCTTATCCTTAGTTCTACTAGTCAATGAAAATAAATAAATCAACCAGTTAACTCTAAATATAGCTCTGCCAGCTAAGTAGTTTTGTCATTTTCTAACTCCAGTTGATTTCAGTCATCAACTCTTAGTTTTCTCGATAACACTTGCTCAGGTACTACTGATGTCAGGTATCACTGTGTCTCTCAGGTAACACTGTCTATTGGTGTTGACTGTATATCAGGAAACATTGTGAACTACTTAGGGTTTACTATTCTCAGGTAACCCTGTCACTCTGTGTATACCTTTATCGATGACAAAAACTTTGTCTCTTTAGATCTTCAAGCGTTATGAAAATATGTGTATGAGTAATCATAACATATTAAGTTGACATCAATGAAAATATAATACATTAACTGATTTAATATCTTGCAATTACTTTCTACAACTCAATGATCATCAACTTATCATCTTTAAACATTCAATCAGTTATAGTTCATCAATATCTCTCTTTGGCATTGATGGAAACATACTATCAACACAATATGAAATATGTAATGTAAAAGCATGCCATGACATACCAAAATTATTTTTCTATAACCAATTCAAATATCTGACTCTTGGTAAGCTCTTCTAGCTTAGATTTGATTCTTGCACAATGCTTTCCCTTTCTTCATTCCCTTCAACAAATAGGTGTAACAATTTTTTCTTTTTCTTCTATCTCTCCCTTTGTTGTAGAATCAATTCTCCCTTTTCTGGATAGATATGCAGTGTTAACTTTTCTCCAATTCTCTCCCTTGGATGGATGGTTGTTTCTTTAAATCTTTCTCTTCGTCATCATTGGATCTTTCTCTCCCTTTGTAGAAACTTTGTTCTCTGATCTTTTCTCTCCCTTTGAATGATGTTATTTTCCCTGATATATATTTCATATGGATATGTTCCTCTCCCTTTAAGAGAAATTTCAAACAAAAATATATCATTGAATCTCATTTCCATCATCAATACAGCTCCATAATAGCCAACAATATCAGTGTGCTTTAGATAAGTACCTTCTTGTACTGATGTGTCATTTTAGTCCATATCTTTGCTTCCATCAACATGATTGATCTTCTAATAATGTGTAGGCTGATGTAGCCTTCTATTCAGCTTAGTGACCAGTAGACAAGGGTCGAACCCCTAGTCTATTTCTCAGGTACTCAAATGTATCTTTTGGTAATGGCTTTGTGAATATGTCTACTAATTGTTTTTTTTAATGTACATATTCTAGTATCACTTCTTTCTCTTGTACTTGTTCCCTTAAGTAATGATACTTTATAGCAATATGCTTTGTCTTAGCATGGAGTACAGGGTTCTTTGAAATGTTGATAGCACTTGTATTATCACAATAGATATTACTGGTTCAAGAATTTTTATATTCATACCTTTCAGCAATTGTTTGATCCATGCAATGTTAGAGAAATTTTCAGCATCAGCCACATATTCTGATTTTATAGTTGATTGTGAAATGCATCCTTGCATTTTACTTATCCATGTGACAATTATGTCACCCATAAAGAATTCTCCTCCTGTTGTTCTCTTTCTATCATCTATGTTTCCAGCTGAATCAACATCGGTATAAACTTGTAGCTCAAATTTTCCTTCTTTATTATACCACAAACCATAGTCTTTGGTATTCTTTAGATATCTCAAAATTTTTTAACAGCAGTCATGTGTGATTCCTTGGGATTAGTAGAGAATCTTGCAACTATACCAATTGCATGTGCTATATCTAGTCTTGTGTGTACAACATACATTAGTTTTCCAATCATAGATCTATATAAGGTCTGATTTACCTCGGTTGTCTTTTCTTCCTTTGTCAATTTGGATCTGGTTGCCACACGTGTTCCAACTAGTTTGGAATCATCCATTTTGAATATCTTCAAAACTTCTTTGATGTATTTGGATTGTGTGATGTAGATGCCTTTATCTTTTTGTAGACCAAGAAAAAATTTGATCTCTCCAAATATTGACATCTCAAATTCTTTGCTCATTTCATCAGCAAAGGACTTGCATAGCATATCATTCCCTCAAAATATGATATCATCAACAAATACCTCAGCAATAAAAATCTTATCTTCAGTATCTCCTTTCAAATACAGATTATTGTTATCACTTATTCTAACAAATCCAATACTAACGAGATAAGAATGAAGTATTTCATATCATGCTCTCGATTCTTGTTTCAATCCATACAAGGCTTTGTGTAGTTTACATACCATGTTCCTCTTGTTAGGATCAACAAACCCTTTAGGTTGTTCAATGTATACCTTCTCTTCTAGTATTCCATTTAGAAATGCAGATTTAACATCGATTTGGTATACTTTGAATCCTTTGAAAGTAGCATAAGAAAGTAGAATTATTACTCCTTCTAGTCTAGCAATGGGTGCAAAGTTTTCTCCATAGTCAATACCTTCTTCTTGTGCATACCCTTTATATACTAGTCTTCCTTTTTTCCTTATGACTTCTCCATTCTCATTCAGTTTATTTCTAAATATCTATTTGGTACCAATGAAAGTTTTGTCACTCGGTCTAGGTACTAATGTCCATGTTTTATTCTTCTCAATCTGTTCAATATCTTCATTCATTGCACTAACCCATTCTTGATTCTCAAGTGCAGTATTAACAAATTTAGGCTCAAAATCACAAATCAAACATCTAGTGTTAACTGACTTACTTATTGTTCTCATTCTATCTCTTTTGTCTCCAATGATTTGGTCTTGTGGATGGCGCCTTGTGACATATTTGGAAAGTACGGGTTCAGATCTATGTTCCTCATTCTGATCATCATTTTGACCTTCATTTTGATCTTCATCTTTTGGTTCATCATTGTGAGCATTTTACTGATTCTCGGTGTGTGCAACCTATTACTTGGTTGCATTATTCTATCGCTCGGTAGTATTACACTGTTGCTCAGGAAGAGTGTCAGGTTCATCAATTTAGACAAATATTTTGTAATCTTATGTTTCATTTCTGATTTCCTCATTATTTTTCCCAAAAAATTCATCCACTTTAACATTTATAGTTTCAATGATTTTGTTAGAAGATTTGTGAAGACATTTATAAGCTTTGCTTTTGGTAGAATATCCTATAAATATTCCTTCATAACTTTTAAATTCAAGATTTCCATTTCTATCATCTTTCAATATATAATATTGACTTCCAAAAATTCAAAAGTGATTCACATTTGGTGTGTATCCATACCATAGCTCATAAGATGTCTTATTGGTGTCTTTCTTCAATTGAACTTGGTTCAGTGTATAGACGGAAGTACTTACAACTTCTCTCCAGAATGTTCATGTGATGCCTTTTTCAATCATCAGTATTCTAATACAATCAACAATTGATCTATTCCTCCTTTCAGCAATCCCATTTTGTTGTGTTATTCTTGGTGCAGAAACCTATCTTGTAATTCCATGCTCATTACAAAAGTTAGTGAATTCATCAGAAATAAATTCTCCTCCTCTATTGTATCTTAGATGTTTCAATTCCTTTCCACTTTGTTATTAAAATTTAGCTTTATACCATTTGAACATCTTAAATTCTTTAGATTTCTCTTTTAAGATCATGACAGTCATCATCCTAGAATAGTCATCAATAAATAGAATGAAGTATCTACCACCATAATAGCTCTTTGTTCTCATTGATCCACATAAGTCAGTATGGACTAACTCTAGAATAGCATTGGATGTGAAGGTTTTTCTCTTGAAACTAGACTTTGTCATTTTTCCTTTTTGATAATTCTTACACATGACATGGTAAGGATTTGACATACTTGGTAAGCCTCTTAATTTTCTTTTCTTGCTTATCCTAACCATATTGTCAAAATTCACATGACATAACCTTTTATGCCACAACCAAATGTATTCATTTATATCCAATAAACACATGGTCTTAATATCATCAAGATAGAATAGGTTACCTTTTGTTTGTTCACAAGTACCGATCAACCTTCCTCTTCCATTATAGATCTTTGACTTTTTGTTCTCAAATGCAACTCAGTGTCCTGTGTTATTTAGTTGTGAAACACTCAATATATTATAGTTAAGTCCTTTTAGCCAATATGAATTTTTACATCTAATTAGATTATTCAACATGATCATTCCTTTTCCTTCAACTGGGCAAGGTGAGTCATTACCCATCCTAATTGATCCACCATTATAATATTCAAAAGTTTCAAATTTTTCCTTATCTCCGGTCATGTGATGAGTATAACCACTATCAATAATCCATACATAATTTTTACTAACCTTAGATATGAGTATAGTTTCAACATACCTTTCTTCTTCGTTTGAATCATCCTTCACAACAACAAATACTACTTCAACATCTTCATCATACTCGGTGTTAGTATTTTCAGCTTTGTTCTCAACCAGGTAACAAGCCTTCTTGACTTTGTCCTTTTAGTCTTGGTTATCTCTTCTGTCAGAGTGTCATTTTCTTCTATAGTCTTGGTCATCACTTTTCTCAAACTTCTTTTCATAAGATCTTTCATTTTTCCTTTCATCTTTTCTGTTGTTAGGGCATCTAGCAGAAAATTGTGCAATTTCTTTGCAATTAAAACAAACCAATGGTAATTTACCTTTATATATTCCTTTACCTCTATGAAATATTCTAGCCATTAGTGCTTCAATTTCATCTAGTTCTTTTTCATCACTATCACTTTCACTATCATTTCTCATAGTGTGTTTTTAACTAGATTTGCTTATTTTCATAGAAGATTTGAATGCAGACTCAATAGTTGGTAAGACACTTTTGTCATGGTTATTCATCTCAAATGAAAGAATTCTACTAATCAATCTATTAATAGTAACATTTTTATTTTCTACTTCTCTCATTTCTTGAATTGCAGATACTCAAATAGCATAAACAGGTAGTTAGGTTCTCAGAATTTTACTTACCACTATTTCTTCCTCAAGTACTCATCCTACACAACAGATATAATTAACAACTTCTTTGATTCTTCTATTGTATTGAGTGATGTTATCTCCCTCTTTCATTCTTAGGCCATCAAACTTTCCTCTTAGGCTTTCAACCTTAGCTCTCAACACATTTGTGTCTCCTCCATCTACTAGCTTGAGTTTTTCCCACATTTGCTTTGTAGTGGTGCATGATTTGACATCTTCAAATTCAACATCTAATAGTGAGGAAGAAAGTTCTATCATCATATAATTGTATTCATGATTCTTTGTCAATTGATAAACAGTTAGAGGTCCATTAGGTGCAACATATTCAGCATCCAAGTATTATGTGACATCATTTCCAATACCTGATAGATGGAGTCTTATCCTACTTTACCATGTTGAAAAGTTTTCTTTGTTCAACTTAGGCACATCCCTTTTACTCATCTTGTGATCTTTAGCTTGAGTCTTTAAACTCTATTGCAAGCACCAAAGCTCTGATACCAATTGTTATAATAACTGAGGGGGGGAGGGGTGAATCAGTGGCCTCAAAAATAATTCCAATAATCCAACCAAAAATTATATCACATATATAATATCCTGTAGTTATATTTAAGTCCTTCAAGATATATGCCTTTCAGTATTCTTAACAAATATTAACTACTCGGTGAATATACTATTTATCTTTTTCTAGCCTTTACCGAGTAGCGGTAATTAAACTTAGTGTTTATTGACCAATCATGTTTTAGTAATGTGTAAAGAAAAATATCAAAGAAATGAACCATATACACATTTGACACATGGATTTTTAATGTGGAAACCTTTTTAAGGGAAAACCCACTTGGGACTGTTAACCCAAAATTTTCACTCTTCTGAAGTGAGCTTGGTGAAGAGCCAACCCCGTTAAAGGTTACAAACACACTGTTAAGTGCAACCTTGTTAGAGGATTTAAAACTAACAATTTTTATTTTGACCTATAATTCACTATGTTGTCAACAAGAAACCCTTTTTATACTCTCAATACAATAAGGATAGTTAAATCCCACTCAGTTGAGAGATTTTCTGAATCAATTGTTAAACTGAAAGAGTAAATGATCTGTTCAACAATAAAACTTTAACTTATATATTTTAAGATCTATTGTTAGTCCATAATACCTCTCTAATCAATGTTCTCTTCAATTCCTTTTCTCCCCTTCTTTCTTCTTGGTGAATTCTCTTGCTTCTATTTTTCGGTGTCTGTAGAATTTTTTTGGCTCTGTTCTTCAGCCTGTATGATCAAATCTGCATGAAACATAATTATAATCAACATTCCTCTCTTTATAATTAATTCCTTGTCTTTTTATATAGAAATTATTAGCCACTCAATATCCTTGTCTTTCTTTTTCTTGATGTAGATTGCTTCTTGATCCATAAATACCGCCATGCATTGCTTTAATCTTTAAAGATTTTCTTTAGTTTTATTCCATATATTTCTCCTTGAAAACTATGAATAGAACTATCTTTAAATATTATTCTTATCCTTAGTTCTACTGGTCGATGAAAATAAAGCAATCAATCAGTTAACTCTAAATATAGCTCTTCTAGCTAATTAATTTTGTCATTTTCTAAATCCAGTTGATTTTGGTCATCAACTCTTAGTTTTCTCAGTAACACTTTCTTGGGTACTACTAATCTTGGGTATCACTGTGTCTCTTGGGTAACATTGTCTTTCGGTGTTGACTATCTATCAGGAAACACAATGAATTGTTGAGGGTTCATTATTCTCGGGTAACCCTGTCACTTGATGTATACCTTTAGCGGTGACAAAAACTTTGTCCCTTTAGAGCTTCAAGTGTTGTGACAATATGTGTATGAGTAATAATAACATATTAAATTGACATCAATGACAATATAATACATTAACTAATTTAATGTCTTTCATTTACTTTCTGCAGCTCAGTGATCATTAACTTATCATCTTCAAACATTCAATTAGTTATAGTTCATCACAAAATTGTGGTGGGGATAAAACCCACAACCTTCACTAACTATTGTATAAAGGGTTCTCTATTAGATCTTACAATGTTTATCCATTTTGATAGCTTACCTAGTTAAGAGTATACAAAGGTGTGTTAGGTCTACCTGGTTAAAGGATTTTACAATCTCTACACTTAGAGATGTACCT
The DNA here is from genome assembly GCA_018584345.1 of Thuja plicata. Lineage (NCBI taxonomy): Eukaryota > Viridiplantae > Streptophyta > Pinopsida > Cupressales > Cupressaceae > Thuja > Thuja plicata. The sequence continues at coordinate 13,512,367 of MU227649.1, forward strand.
TATTAAAGGATTTACAAATATAAGATCGGTTAAGATCTACCCAGAATTGGGATTTACAACTCTCAATACAATAGTATCAACAACTCAATAGTGTTTTTTATATTGCATCAAAAAAAATATGACCAAACTCTATGTTCTCTGAAATTTATTACCTCAATCTCAAACCGTAACACTACTTAGATCTTCTCTATTGTAGCTAAATATTTTCTTGATGCTCTCTACTCTTCTCTTTGTTCTTCAAATAATTCATTTAACTTTCACTAACAATATCAACCTCCTCTTTATATCATCATCCTTCTACTCTGTAAATCATCCATTAAATATAAGAGTTTTTTCCTCTTAATCTTATGCGTTAAGTACGCTATGAATTGTTTTTCACTGTTAGATCTTCTTTCCATTTGGTCAGTGTGTCACTTTTACCTTGGGACTTGTTGACGGGGTTTTGCTGACCGGGTCTGCCAACAGTCATAAGTTGTCACCGGGTTCCAGGGAAATCAGCCAAATCCGCCTGTAAAGGCTGTCCGAGGGAAATGAATCCTCTGGGTCTTCAAGCACCTGGGTGTCAGGTCACAATGGTGCGGGGCTCGGTTGGGGAGAGGTGACTATTTTTGAGGGGGATAGCTGGTTTCTTCAACTCATCATCTCCAGAGATTCGATCAAAGTAAGGGTTTTCCCAGGCATTCTACACTTAGCAAATAAAACAGAAAAGATCCTGCAGGGTTAGAAGCATTTCATCTAACTACAGTCATATTAAAATGTCTAGAACATCAATAATACTCTGGTAAACAACACTAAATACCGAAAGAACACATAACCATCAGTTAGCATTTTATCAGTAGCAAGAGGAAAGAGTTTGTTGATCTACTTTAACGTACCAGAGTAAAAGACATAAAGAACATTAAAACATGAAATACCATCAACTCAGAAGCAAGAATGTCAACAACGTCATTGCCAAGAATTATTCCTTCTTCATTAATATTCAGTCCAGCAAGCCCTGGTGTGTGATACAATGGCGGCTCCAAGGGAGCATCTAACTACCAAGAACATAACAATGGAGCATTGAGCTCTGCAACTGAAACCAGAAATTACTCTGCTACTACTATGGAAAACAAAATCATCAATTTTGCCAACCCTTGGAAATGGGTCAATTCACCTATTTATACAACTCTTCTAACCCTAACCCTATTTTACACATCAATAAAATACAATATCTGGGGGCCGGTACTACCTGCGCCACCCTACAAAAGACCTGGAGACGGAATAGGTCTGTCATGCCAGAAGAATAAGATAAGAATATACATCAGAAGAATCGGTCTTGAGAAAAGAGCCAGAGAGGAGCAAGAAGAAAGTAGGTCCCTCAAGGACTGAGGCTACATGCCTCATAAATGGGAAATGCAGCGCCCTGTCTCCAATGTGCCAGATGTACTCTTGAGTGGCGCCTCGAGAAGAACAACCTGTCAGAAGGCCAACTGCCGAGCCAACACCCCTTGATGTGCCCAACTACCTTCTGATAGTCTTATTAACCACTTCTTAAAGTGACCAGTCAGCCTCAGGGACCGGGACACCTATCACTTTAAAGAATACAAAATTTTGGATCCGGGATCCGGGAACTTACGTCCGAAAAAGAATAAAGAATACTCAATGTGAGTTTTTCCCCCGGCCTCCGGGGAAAGCTTAAGGTTTCTTGTTATTGTTGAAGGCCTGAAGGAGGCGGAAATGCCATCTTAATCTACATTCTTCAGGCTGGCCCTTCTGTGCCTGGCTACTTCAACTTGTTCCCCCAACTCCGGAACATTTTCTTTAAATTCATCCGCCATCCTTGTCGCGTCAAGGCCCTTAAGTATCATTTCAGTTAATTTTGCCATTTGGGCCCTGTCTACCCCCTCCGGGGATTGATATAAGGATTGCATTATTTTATCAAAACTTTCCAAAACTGAATCTTCGGGGGTGTATGTATCTGTACTAAGGGGATCAGCCCCAGAAATCTTTATTACATAAGAATTGAATAAATTAGAAGGATATTTTACATTCTGTACTTTTTCTTGCAAGGACTCCACCAGTTGCTTGGTCACCTCTAATGTGAGGTCAAGTCTGGCATGCTGAATCCTTACAAAATCAAATGATTCCTCACCCAGAATTTTGGATTTAGAAATCATGTCCTCTCCCAAGGTGAGGAGCTCTTCGAGCTCTATCTTCCACGCCTGATAATTTTTGGCATCACTCTCCCACTGCTCAATGAGTGCTTCTGCCTGATGGATAACTTGTCGGGCTATGTATAAGTCTGGGAGAGTGGACGCTAGGAAACGTTGGGTGTTTCCTATCTGTAGGGTGAGCCATTCATCTACAGCTTGGGCCTTCTTCTTCATTACTCGCAGGGAGTCTATGTCACTCTGCGGTAAATCCTCTGATGTGGAGGTCTCTAGAGGGGCGACACTTATGGGTCTGGCCAGCTCAGTAAGCAACCCCATAACGTTTGCATTCTTCTCTTTTTCAGCCTTGAGCCTCTGGGCCTTCATTTCGTATCGGGCTTCAACTGCCCTTGCTTCCTCCTTGAGTAAGTATACTTTGCCTTGCTTCCCTCTCTTTCCCAGGGATACCTCTGTAACGTTGTAATCTATGGGGTCTACAGTTGCTTCATCGGCACCCGGGGGAGGTGTTGCCACAACAGCAACTGTTTCCCCACCCGGCCCAGTTCGAAGAGTGTGAACTGTCTGGGCTTTCTTTGTTTTTGGTGGGGCTTGTACTTGGGCCATCATCTCGGCCAGGGAGAGGGGAATCACCAGAGTGGACTGAACCTTTCTCTTTTTTCTTTCTATCAGCCACTGGGGTGGGAGAGGTGGCCTTCCTGCCAGAACTTGTTCTCCTGATTCTTTCCCAGCACCTGGTGGTTGTTGCTCCTCAGTGTCGCGGACCTCATCCGTCCTCCCTGCCTTAACTTCTCCTGCAGCAACATTTTCTTCGTCAACCCCCATCTCCTCAGCCTTGTCCTATGTGTCTATTGTTGGGTCTGGACCTTGGTAGGCTTATTCGGGGATTTCCTCTTCAAGCTGCTTCTCTTCTTCTTCTTCCACCGAAATTTCTTCTTCTGTTGGCAGTAGGGGAGGTATCGGGCCAAGATTTAAAGTTTGGGCCACTGTGATAACCTGTCTGAAGGTTGCCCCCGGGAGTGGCCTTGGGAATGCGGTGGCCGGGTTTAGGGTTATCCCTGAAGATCCAGGTCTGGGTCCCCCAACGGATGCCATTTGTTCACCCGTCTTTAGTTGGTCCACTCCCGGACCTTGCATCTCTTGATCCCTGGAGATGATTTCTTGTTTTGACTCCTTTTCTATCTCCTGCTCTTTCTCTTGTGCAGGCTCTTCCAAGTCCTCTTGGTATGCAGCCTCTTGTTCTTTCTCTGGGACTTCTATCCCTGCCTGTGTATCGTCCCCTTGCAAGTTGCCGAAATCATCGGTTGCAAATACATCATCAAATTCCTCTTGCAGAGGGAGACTAGCTGGGACCTCTACAGGCTCTGCTTCCTTCTCTGGTTCCGAGGAACTGGAAGAAAATATCTCTACTTCTTGGGGGAGGGAAGCCCTTGGCACTGGTTCTGCCTTGACCTGCTTGACGTGCTTCCTCTTCCTCCTGGTGATCAAAGGTGGCCCTGCATCGGCTATAGCTGCTGCCTCCATGGGATCCACCCCCATTGCCTTGACCATTAAGGCTGCCAGCGACGGGGAGGATGGAGGATGAATTGGTCCGGCCATGAGCGGGGGAGTGGCCAGCCTCGTTATTAACTGCTCCCTCATTTAGTGGGAGGCTGCCACAGATTGCTTGATCTATTCCTGAATGGGGACTTCCTGCACAGAGGGTGTTGTGGCTATTCCCTTTCCTTTGTCTGCGCCTTGTGAGGAAGTCCCGGCCCCCGGGGTCAATCTTGGTACCGGTGGTGGAGTCACCTTTGGTGTCGGTCGAGGAGTTTGGCGCATACTCCTGGGGCATACCCTTTTAAATTAGGCATGACTTCGCTCGACCACCTCCCGAGTGAAGTCCTCAATTGTGGGCCCCTCCTGGGAGGCCCAATCCATTTTCGGTAATGCCATTTTATCGCTCCCCTTTTCTTTGTACTGGGGATCTATGGTGGGGGCGGTGTCAGAGAAGCCCAGAGGGAATCTCTGGAACTTCAGTTCCTGCATTAATCTGGCTGTCATTCTATCATAGTGCCTACTCCGAACATCTACATCATCCTGGCAATCTGCCCAGAAGTCCTCCATGTGTATTTGATGGGGCTCCGAAGCCCGGAGCATTGCCGTTGCTATTTTCCCATGCGGATCAAAGTTCCTCCGCGCCAGATAGAATTCCTGCAAGTTATAAATTTTCAACTCATTGTCTGGCTCCCTCGCGGCAGCCAGACTGCAGGTGTAGTTCCCACAGGTGATTGGAACAAGATGTTGGGGACCTTCTTGAGGGCGAAGAAGGTGTGCAACTCCAGCACTTGTCTGCAATATTCCAGCAGCACGATCTTGTCCCCATAATGCTTGGGCAACAAGTAGGGTTTCCCAGAGAAGCCGACGACCCTAATGTATGTATGCTGCTAGAACTGGATATAGTAGTGCCCATCACTACTAACTAATTTCATCACCTCATTAGATAGGCGGTATCCAGCATCTCAGGCGGGTGTGAGCAGGTGGTAATAAACAAACGCATCGTTCACCTGACAGAAACTGGGGAAGCTGGCCTCCCATTGAATTTGTTGGAAATAGTCCCATAGTGCTTTTTGTCCTAGGCCAATCCTGAGTACTCCGTCAGTGAGCAGGCCATTGGAATGGGGCCTCTGCTAGGCCAGGGCCCAGAAAACATAAGAAGACATGTAGAACTTCTTCTTCTGGTTCAACTGTAGGAACTGGGAGTCGACATGATTGGAGGTTATTATCGCCCAGTCAAAAAATTCTCCCTTAGTGGAGATGCCGAGGAGGAAATAGTACATCCATTTGGTAAACTCCTAGGCAAAGGGTTGCCCAAATACCCGGGCCAATGCTATCATCCCCATCTGGATGCTCTCCTTGAATTCAGAGCGGGGGATATCTATCTTCATTCTCTTCGGGTCCCTCTTTGGGGACTTGAGCCAGTGGGTATTCATATACACCCAGGAAGCATCCTCCAATTGTGTAAATTTTTTCAAGGCATCAGTCCTTGTGACTACCGTGGCCTTGTAAAATTGTGGGATACCCAAGCCTGCTTGGAAAGTGACTGGGTCGAGGGACACCAGTGGAGTGGGGTATCCCGTGGGTTCTATAGCTGCGAGCATAACAACCTAGACAGAAGAGTTATAGTTGGCAGCCAGGGTTAGAACAAGCTCCGGAGACTACACAGAGCATGGGAAGAAAGCTTCCTAGAGGATTATGGAATCCCCGACATTGATTGCAAGTTTGTCTCCAGCCTGTTGTTGGATGTGCATTATCTTTACCAGGGCCTGCATTTCTGCCCAAGTCCCGACACTGGCGTCGGTCATCATTTTTACCTTGGATTCAATCTTTGAGCCCACAATTTCATTATCTTGTACAAACTTCATGGTGAGGGGCAGCTTTGCCAGGGCCTTCTCCATTTTTGACTTTGCTGCTGCCCTAGTCTCTGTTGTGGTTGGTAGTTCCGGACTTCCGGGAGGAGATGATGCAGACGCTTCAGACATATTTGGAAGATAATTCTGGGAACCTGTGAGATAAAGCGACTGTTAAAACATGTTTATCAAAATAATTATTTCGGGGTCCGGAAAAACTTACCACCGTGATGTTTGCCTTCCTGAAAATTTAGTATCATGCAACGGTAACCAGAAAGCAAAACACATCATGAACTTGAGATTTTCAATATACATCTGGGTCCCAAAATTTTTATCACACTTAGCAAAGACGCAGGACGGATGGTGGTAAGAGGCCCGGAGCCTGGAGAAATGACCTTTAACTCAATACAAAAAGGCAAGTTGTCAAACCCACGTGGACGCCACGTGCGTTGGCATTAAATAGATGTGATGGTGATAACAGCGGAGCCAACTATCTGAACGCGCGGAAAGGGAAAGCCACTTGGCTAGAATTTATTGCGTGCATGGGACGTTAATGAGGTTCTGATAGCCTTGATGGAGGAGAGAGAAAATTGCCTATTTGAAACCGGCCGAGAGCCAAGTTTCAAACAGGTGGTTTTCTGCCTCGAAAGCGAGTTCAAAGGTGAAAACCAGAAGCAAAGGCGACTCAACCTGCTTGTCGAGTTACCTAGAAGGATATACACAAGGCTGAGGGATATATATAGAGAACAGAAGGAGGATATATAGGGGTTTTACAACTATAATACATATATACATGAATATACAACACGAGGACTTACGCGAGAAACCAGAAAAGGTGGAAAAAAATATATACAACCATTTACATCATTTACGCTATTTACAGATTTTACAGTATTTACAGAAAAAAAACTTCTGCGCAGAGGGCGGACAACCCTCTAGCAGAGCCGACCCACAAACGGGTGGCAAAAACCAGAAACAAAGGACCGAACAAGACAGAAAGACAAAACAAAACCAAGCAAATGAAAGCAAAATGAAAACCAAAGAAAGCAAGGGAGGAAAACAGGAAAACCAACCTGAGAACACAGAAGGTGGAGGAAAAGAAGGATTTACCGCGTGAGTTCTGCAATAGCTCGAGTTGTCAATAGGTCAGAATCACCACCATGGAGCACCTGCGCTTGCCTGAGAGTGACTAAAAATTGTTAAGCTCTGATTACCATAAACTTCCTGCAAATGCTCTATTAATCGCTCTGAAATTGTTCTTTAATTCGCTCTAAGTGCTCGAAGGTTTTAATCATGGTAAGTGTGAAAATGACAGATAATTTCTATTTATACCTGCGGTAAAAGGCAATCCTCCTCCTTCCAGTGATCTCTGGACAGGAAAACCTCCGGACTCCAGGTCTAGGGACTCCTCATGATGATGTCCATAAGAACATCATGGCAAAAAATCCCAGAGCCCAGAATCTGGTTCCCGACAAAAGACAACCTCCAGGACCGGGGTCCCAGAGGAGAAAACCAAATGGCAAAAATGACACACCGGGGAAGAAAACCCCGGAGAAGGAAAAACAAAAAGGGAAAGAAAGACAAGGGAAAGCCCGCAAAAAAAAAAGCAGGCAAAAGCAAAAAAAAGGGGACCCAACATTTTGCACACAAAAATGTAGGGACGGGGATGTAGGGCATAACAAATGGCGACTATCTGGGACAAATGCCTTAGCACATTTGAGAACTAAAGAATCTCTGGTTAGAAAAACTGGAACAAGCCACTTCCCAAAGCGTCTGATAGGCAAAGGGAAACATATCCGAGAGAATCCAACCACACAGGAGTCAGTCTGTAGTCTTTCATCAGTGGTGTCATGTGTGCTTTGGAAGGAAATCAAGCCGATGACCTTTAGGAGGAATAGAGAGGAGGCACTAATTACATCGAACCAGTCATCAATTCGCTCTTTCCCCCCAGAGACTGGAGTTTTATCCCACTTTTCCCCTTGTTATTTTGCTTATTTCTGGGTGGGAAAGGCGGTACTTCTTTCACCATTAAGCTTAAGCTTAGCTAATCATAATGGTGGTACTTCTTTCACCTATCCACCTATATTTAGGTTGTTTGAAGAGGGGACAAAAACTCTAGACCTGGGAAGAATTCCTTTAGATTTTTAGACCTGGGTCAATCAAAGAGTACAACCAATCTATCCTCGGTGTGTCTGATTACTTGTTTCTTGCATTATTATTTTGTTCACTGACTGCCAGATTTCCAGAGAGAGCACCCAATGAAGATTCCTCAAAATGTGCCATAACCCTTGAAACAAGCCCCGGAGACCGGGCCGATTCCACCATGCTAAAGATAGATTCTAAAGTTCACCATGCCGTAGACATTGCCCCAGAGGCCAGAGTTATGCGAAGCATTCCAATTCCTGCTAGACGGGACAAAACACCAGGACCACAAGAAAACTAAAAGTGAAAACAAAAACAATGAAAGGAGACTGCCCCGGAGGACAGTCGACAAGACTATTTACAAGGCAGGGTACCTCGCAACGAGACACCCGGAAGAGAACTATTTACAAGCAGAAAGCTTTACATATAATACAACTTAGGCCAACTTACCTTATTCGAAATAGTGTTTGAGAAAATTTCCATTAACAGGCAATGCAACAAGTTCCCCAGTCAAAGTATTGAGGCGGTAAGTATTTGCCCCACAGATTTCTGAGATCAAGTATGGTCCGAGCCAGAGCCACTGGAACTTGGTATGTTTTCCTTTCTTCTCTCGGGCCTTGTCCCACAACAGGACCAAATCTGAGATCTGAAAAGCTTTATATTGGGCTCTTCTATCAAACCATCTCTTTACCACTACTTGGTGACACGTGAAATGTTCAAGGGCTGCGTCTCGTTGTTCTTCCATTCACACCAGATTCAAAAGTCAAACCTCCACGAAGTTGTCCCTGTTGTTGAATTCTTGCATGAGCTGTAATACTGGGATCTATAAATTGACTGGGAATACAGGGTTCTGGCCATAAACCAGGTGGAATGGTGATGTTCCCAAGGTGGCCTTAATACGAATGTGATCCGCCCAGAGGGCAAATTTCAGCTTTTGATGCCAATCCTGGGGATTTTTTTCTAACAGGTGTTTGATCACTTCAAGCAGATTTTTGTTCGTTGATTCAACAACGCCATTTTTCTGGGGGTAATAGTTGCTGGAGAACTTCAGTGTGATCTTCTGATTGTAGGTCCATTCGAGTAACTGTGCCAAAGAAAATTCCAGACCATTGTCACATACTAAAGCGAAGGGCATTCCAAACCGTGTGACGATGTTTTCTTCCAAGACCTTGATAACTATGTCTGCTGTGTTGTTTTTACACAGTATAGCTTCAGACCACCGAGTGCAGTAATCAGTGGCAGTAAGGATGTATCGGTGGTTAGCAGACGAGTTGGGGTTGATTTCCCTGATGAAGTCAAATTCCCATTGGGCAAAGGGTCTAGCCTCGTAGACTGGTTGTAGAGGCATAGCCGGGTTACGCTCGCAATGTGCCGTAGTTTGACAAGTATGACATTTCCTAACATGAGCGTAAACATCTTTGAAGACACAGGGCCAATAGTATCTGGCCCGAAGGATCTGATGGGAAGTGGCATCGGCTGAACCATGCCCTGTTCCAAACTATCCATGGAATTCGTCGATTATTCTTACAGCTTGGTTTCTGTCGATGCACCGGAGGTACACCCCCTCATAATTTTTACAGTAAAGCGCAGAGTTTTTGATCATGAAGTGTGTTCTTTTCATCCACAGGGCACAGCGTTTGTGGGGAGGTAACCCCTTTGGACATTTTTTGTTTAGTAACAAGTACACCAAATCGGTATACCACGGGTCTTGGGTGATGGACTCCACTGTGTAAGTTTGGCATTCTATGCGGGGAGTCTCTTCTGCCATCGCCTAACTTAGTCCCTGGCCTCGGACTATTTTTATGGGCTGAATTTCTAATTCATATTCCTGGAGGATGACCATCCATTTCTCCTGTCTCTCGCCCAATTCATTTTGCGTCAGCAGAGATTTGACAGCCTGGTCCGGGATGATAGCGTGCACTTTTCTCCGGAGGATGTAATGCCAGAATTTCTTCACGGCGTGAACTAGAGCAAAGGCCTATTTCTCTAGTGGTGAATACTGAACTTCGGCATTCTTGAAGGGGGAACTCATGAAAGCTATTGGTCGTTCCTCCCCTTCAACCTTTTGGGTTAGCACTGCCGCAGCAGAATGCGGCGAAGCAAACGAGTAAATGTAAAACGGAAGGGAATAGTCTAGACTAGCCAGGACTGGTGCCTCCGTTATGGTTTGTTTGATCTGGGTGAATGCCTACTTTGCTTCAAGACTCCACTCAATTTTGGTATCTTTCTTCATCATTTCATTGAGTGGTTTAACTATTTCTGCGAATCCAGTGATGAATCATCGTACAAAGTTAATTTTTCAAAAAAAGGATTGCATTTCTTTCTTGTTGCTAGGCATCTATAGATTTAGCAATTCCTTAACTCTATCAAGGTCTATGGATATACCTTTTTTAGAGACAATATGCCCGAGCAACTTCCCCTCGGTGACCCTGAATATGCACTTCTTAGGGTTGAGGGATATTCCATACCGGCGACACCTCTCGCAGATCTGAGTGAGGTGGGCGGGGTGATCATGCCTGTCCTGGGAAAAGATAGTCAAATCATCCATGTAGATGATTATGCATCGATTCACAAGGCCCTCGAACGCAATGTCCATGGCCTTTTGAAATGTAGCCCCTGCGTTGATCAAACCGAAGGGCATTCTTCTATACGCAAACGTTCCTCATACTTGACCATGACTTGGTTGTATCCCGAGTATCCATCCAAGAAAGACATCATCTGGGATCCATTCACTATTTGCAACACCTCATCCAATGAGCGGAGAGGATGATTTTCCTTCTTGGAGGCCTTGTTCAAGTTTCAAAAATCCACGCAAAGGCAAATCTCACCGCTTTTCTTCCTAATAGGAACCAAGTTGGCAACCCACATAGTGTTCTGGATTGGGAAGATTATCTGGGCTGACAGCAGTTTTTCTACCTCCTGACGAATTAGAGGTTCTATCAAGGTGTTGACTGGTCTTTGCTTTTGCTGAAAGGGCTTAGCGTCTGGTTTCAGGGGAATAGTGTGGGTCATGATAGATGTATCATACATTTTTAAGTCTTCATATCCCCAGGCAATTACATCAATATATTCTCAGAGGACCGTGAGAATCTTCTCCTTCTCCTCAGGGGAGTAGGAGGTACCAATGTGGATGATCTTTTCTTCACCGAACTGGCTGATGTTAACCTTTTCAAACTTTCCTCCCTCAGGGGAGGATGACACCTTCTCGCGGGCCCGAGGGTCCGAGTCAAAGATTCATTCTAGCGCAACCATCCCCTTAGGGATGGTGTTAGTGGGGAAGTACATGATCCCATCATCTTCATCACCCTGCCCAGTATCATCATGGTCTTGTTCCTCCACTATCTGATCCTCAAAGACACCAACGTTGGCCATGAAGGCCAAGATATGTTGATCGTCCTCAAAAACCTGAAAGTGGGTGACATTGTCTGGAATGGATGGGGTGGGGACCATTTCAACTGAAAATCTTCGGAGTTGGGAGCTGGCCATTGGCTCAAGCGTGCTGGCAGAAATGGCAAGGGCGTCTGGGACATAATTTTGTCATCGGGGAATGAGGTCAATGCCAAAGGCATCAAAATCTTTGATAAGGCTCCAAGCCCGGTTGCGGTAAGCGGCCAGCCTTTTTTCGTGACATGTGTATTGACTCCAGACTTGTTTAACAACCAACTCTAAATCACCCAGAGCTCGGAGGCGGGTGATACCTTTCCTTAGTGCGAATAAGAGTCTGAGGACCAAAGCCTTGTACTTCGTGACATTATTCATATAGTTAAACTGCAGCCTGTAGGACGCGAGGAAGGATTTCCCTCGTGGGTTGATTAATTCCACCCTAGCTCCACAGCCCTGTTTGGATCTTGACCCATTGAACTTAAGGGTTCATAAGTCATTATTTTCAATCTGGGGCTGGGGTGGAGGAATTCTCTTTGGATTATTGCTGGGGGACTTAGGAGGTGTCTCCCGGACTGCCGACGTGAAAGTGGAATTTTCCTCTAGAGTTTGGGTTTGGGATTCTTCGGGGGATGGAAGAAAAGGAGCGCATCCCACAGGGACACTGGGTCCCGGGAAATTAGTTGCATGTTTTTTGTTTCGAAGGGTATTAAGGTGTCGGTTAGCGATCGAGAGACATGGCCCACACTCCAGTTCTGAATGTTTCTGGTAGTGTACTCGGCACCAAGTGCTGGACAAGAGTGTGGTAAGGGTTAATGAGGCGCCTTGAGAGCTAAATTGAACCCTCATCTTTTCTTCTAGGTCTTGTGCTCTCTGTAGCATGGTGGGATCCCCTCCGGGGATGAAATTAAATGTCAAAATTTCAAAAGATTTGTACACCCCCAGAGAAGTCTCTATGAAAAGGACTTCATTGACCCTCCCAACTTCGGTAAGGGCCTATTTCATCTGGGGTTTTCTTTCGACCCAGATCTGGTTTGATTCTCCTTCCCATGGAAGCCATAAATGGGTGAAGTCGGTCAAAAAATATCCATTCAAGGACTTAGACCAATTCTGAATTAGTAACATCCCGTAGGTCTCTGGGATGTCCACCACTTGGATGTCAATGATGCTAGCTATCCTGGGGTCCTGGATAAAATGTATCCAGACCTTCAATTCCCCCACCATTTTCACAGCAGTCTTATCCAGTTGGATTACTACGCCATTAGATGGGGTGGGGTTTAGTCTGAGCTTCTGACAAATGGACAAGGGCATGATGTTACCCAAAGCTTCGGAGTCTACTAAGCAGTTGTGTATATTTTTGCCGTAAATATTTAGGCCTAGTAGGAAGGGAGGATACTCATTGTTTCCCTGGAAGACAGTCGCATTAGCATCTTCAAAGGAGACGGTCTTGGGTGGGCGGCTAACTGCTTCTGGGTTCCCTAAAAGCTTCAGAAGAGACTTCTTCTACTTGGGACAATTTAGCAAAACCTCCATCAAGGTCATGGAGGTGGTGGTCCATTCTAACGCTTTCATAATATCGAATCTTCCTACGGGGAACTGGTGATCTTCCTCTGTGAGATCTTTTGCTTGGTTAGAGCTGGGACCTTTTGGAGGTACGGGTCGATCAGTCATGTTGTTTCAGGGAGGAGGAGTGTCTTTGACGGGAGGTGTAGGCGTGTAAGCTGGTCCTTTACCTGTCTGGCTCTGGGTATTGTATGGATCCCGTGGGTTAGTGAAGGCATTGGCCTCAAAAAGTGGGATGGATTCATCAAATAATCCCTGCAGTTTGGACTCTTCTTCATCTTCTCTAGAAGTTTTGAATAATATGGTGTCGCAGGTGAAGGCACTGTGGGTTGTCTCCTGTATAGGGGGTTTTGGAGGGGTAGTATTGTGTGACTATTGCCTGTCTAGTTGAGAGATCATGATAAGTTTCTCCAAAGTGGCGCAAGTCACCTTGTTGTGCAAACCTGTATCATGTAATCTACACCAGTTAGTCATGGGATGGAAGTCTGCAACCGGTGTAAAATGGGATGGTCCAGCACCATTTTGGTTGGTGTTTTGGTTCGGAGGCGGGCCTCCAGTATTTGTGTTGTTATTCCATTGTTGCTGGTTGGGCCTAGACCCGTTGTTAAAGTTTCTTCCCCCGGCATTGGTGTTTTGCTGGCCGGAGAAGATATTCCCTCTCTGGGAATTTGAGTTCTGTTGCGTGTAGGACCCCGCCTTCAGTTGGCCCATGTCCATAGTCAAAGTGGACAACATTCGCCAGAGGGATTCGACCTCGGTGGTCAACTGAGTGTTAGCATCACAATGTGATGGCTGTGGTTATTGTTGGCTTCCCAGGAAGTCAGCAGGATTCACCGGAGTCGAGGGCGGCAATCCTCCAGCTGCGGATGACTGGAAGAATGGCACTCCAAACGGTTGTGTATGAGTCTATTGTGTCTGCTGCGGCTGATTCCAAGGGAAGACTTCCAGACCCGGTGTGATTTGGGTCTGGGCAGGATAAACATACCGTGCCTGCTGGTCTATCACGGGTGGCAGAGGATTCACTGCCATCGAGGGGGCACCTATTGCCAGATTGGGGTTGTATCCCCCGGCATATGCAGTTGAGCCGGGGATCATGTTATAGGGTGTGTTCTGTCCAATCCCGCCCGGGGATTTTTTGAGACCACGGGACAACTCTAGGGCTAGGTTGTAGACTTTTTCCAAGGTGTCCCGGTCGCCTGGGGTAGTCATTCTCCAAAGGAGAGTGGCAACGAAAGGGTCCATCGCATTAAGATAGGTCTGTATGGTTACGTCTGGAGATGGGATAAAAGGACCCGTGCACCGCTTCAGGGCGCGCTAGAACCTATGGTTGAATGCTGCAAGAGGTTCATTGGGCTCTTTCCTAATGGAGATGAACTGGCTGTGGGACCAGGCTGGGTCCACATGGACGTGAAAGCCAGCCAGGAAAGCATCCTCCATGTCCTGCCAAGTGTTGATGGAGTTGGCAGGCAAGTTAAGGTACTAGTTCAACTCACTTTGTCCTAAGGACAATGGGAACATACGGGTCACGACATCTTCATGCTAGATCCGATGTCGATTCATGGCATCTTTTTATTCCTGTAAGTGTTCTTCTGCGTTCTGTGAGCCTAAGTGCTCATATCATGGGAAGATTTTCTCCGGGTGAGAGGGTAAATCATTGGTTGTGCCAGGAAAAGTGCCCATTGGGGACCCAATGTTTCTGAAGTATGCAGCCATTGGGGGAATTATATGTTGGATAGTGCTTAGGGTACTAGTTCCCAGGACTGTCTGGGGAGTTTGAGTATTTAGGGGTATGGTAGATCCCCAGACAATAGTGGCTAGTAGGACTTTAGTGGTTCATTTCTTTCGAGCAGGGGGCTCGAGTTCGACTAACTTTCCAGGATTCAGGGCGGACCTAAGGACTCTTTCAAATTTCACTGGGGAGAAAGATCCAATCCCAGTGAAAGCTTGTCTCCTAAAACTACAACTCGGGGAACCCTCAGAAGGTGTAAAATCAGAATCTTGGGAGGGGAATGAGTTCATGCCCTCCTTCTAGCGCCAGTTTATGTTGACGGGGTTTTGCTGACCGGGTCTACCAATAGTCATAAGTTGTCACTGGGTTCCGGGGAAATCAGCCAACTCCGCCTGTAAAGGCTGTCTGGGGGAAATGAATCCTCTGGGCCTTCAAGCACCTGGGTGTTGGGTCATGACAGTGCGGGGCTCGGTTGGGTAGAGGTGACTATTTTTGAGGGGGATAGCTGGTTTCTTCAACTCATCATCTCCAGAGATTCGATCAAAGTAAGGGTTTTTCCGTGCATTCTACACTTAGAAAATAAAACAGAAAAGATCCTGCAGGGTTAGAAGCATTTCATCTAACTATAGTCATATTAAAATGTCTGGAACATCAATAATACTCTGGTAAACTACACTAAATACCGAAGGAACACATAACCATCAGTTAGCATTTTATCAGTAGCAAGAGGAAAGAGTTCGTTGATCTACTTTAACGTACCAGAGTAAAAGACATAAAGAACATTAAAACATGAAATACCATCAACTCAGAAGAAAGAATGTCAACAACATCATTGCCAAGAATTCTTCCTTCTTCATTAATATTCAGTCCAGCAAGCACTGGTGCGTGATACAATGGCGTCTCCAGGGGAGCATCTAACTACCAAGAACATAACAATGGAGCATTGAGCTCTGCAACTGAAACCATAAATTACTCTGCTATTACTATGGACAACAAAATCATCAATTTTTCTGACCCTTGGAAATAGGTCGATTTGCCTATTTATACAACTCTTCTAACCCTAACCCTATTTTACACATCAATAAAATACAATATCTGAGGGCCAGTACTACCTGCGCCACCCTACAAAAGACCTGGAGATGGAATAGGTCTGTCATGCCAAAAGAATAAGATAAGAATATACATCGGAAGAATCAGTCTCGAGAAGAGAGCCAAAGAGGAGCAAGAAGAAAGTAGGTCCCTCAAGGACCGAGGCTACATGCCTCATAAATGGGAAATGTGACACCCTATCTCCAATGTGCCAGATGTACTCTTGAGCAGCGCCTCGAGAAGACCACCCTGTCAGAAGGCCAACTGCTGAGCCGACGCCCCTTTATGTGCCCAACTACCTTCTGATAGTCTTATTAACCACTTCTTAAAGTGACCGGTCGACCTCAGGGACCGGGACACGGATCACTTTAAAGAATACAAAATTTTGGATCCGAGACTCCGGGATCCAGGAACTTACGTCCCAAAAAGAATAAAGAATAATCAATGTGAGTTTTTCCCCCGGCCTCCGGGGAAAGCTTAAGGTTTCTTGTTATCGTTGAAGGCTTGAAGGAGGCGGGAAATGCCATCTTCATCTACATTCTTCAGGCTGGCCCTTCTGTGCCTGGCTAATTCAACTTGTTTCCCCAACTCTGGAATATTTTCTTTAAATTCATCCGCCATCCTTGTCGTGTCACGGCCCTTAAGTATCATTTCAGTTAATTTTTCCATTTGGGTCTTGTCTACCCCCTCCAGGGATTGATATCAGGATTGCATTATTTCATCAAAACTCCCCAAAACTGAATCTTCGAGGGTGTACATATCTGTACTAAGGGGATCATCCCCAGAAATCTTTATTACATAAGAATTGAATAAATTAGAAGGATATTTTACGTTGTGTACTTTTTCTTGCAAGGACTCCACCAGTTGCTTGGTCACCTCCAATGTGAGGTCAAGTCTGGCGTGCTGAATCCTTACAAAATCAAATGATTCCTCACCTAGAATTTTGGATTCAAAAATCATGTCCTCTCCCAAGGTGAGGATCTCTTTGAGCTCTATCTTCCATGCCTGATAATTTTTGGTGTCACTCTCCCACTACTCAATGAGTGCTTCTGCCTGATGGATAACTTGTTGGGCTGTGTATAAGTCCGGGAGAGTGGACGCTAGGAAACACTGGGTGTTTCCTATCTGTAGGGTGACCCATTCATCTATAGCTTGGGCCTTCTTCATCATTACTCATAGGGAGTCTATGTCACTCTGCGGTAAATCCTCTGATGTGGAGGTCTCTAGAGGGGTGGCACTTATGGGTCTGGCCAGCTCAGTAAGCAACCCCATAAGGTTTACATTCTTCTCTTTTTCAGCCTTGAGCCTCTGGGCCTCCTTTTTGTATCGGACTTCAACTGCCCTTGCTGCCTCCTTGAGCAAGTCTACTTCGCCTTGATTCCCTCTCTTGCCCAGGGATACCTCTGCAACGTTGTAATCTATGGGGTCTACAGTTGCTTCATCGGTGCCTGGGGGAGGTGTTGCCACAACGGCAACTGTTTCCCTACCTGGCCCAGTTCGAAGAGTGTGAACTGTCTGGGATTTCTTTGTTTTTGGTGGGGCCTGTACTTGGGCCATCATCTCAGCTAGGGAGAGGGGAATCACCAGAGCAGACTGAGCCTTTCTCTTTTTTCTTTCTATCAGCCACTGGGGTGGGAGAGGTGGCCTTCCTACCTGAACTTGTTCTCCTGATTCTTTCCCAGCACCCGGTGGCTGTTGCTCCTCAGTGTCGCGGACCTCATCTGTCCTCCCTGCCTCAACTTCTCCTGCAGTAACATTTTCTTTGTCAACCTCCATCTCCTTAGCCTTTTCCTGTGTGTCTATTGTTGGGTCTGGACCTTGGTAGGCTTCTTCGGAGATTTCCTCTTCAAGCTGCTTCTATTCTTCTTCTTCCGCCGGAATTTCTTCTTCTGTCGGCAATAGGGGAGGTATCGGGCCAAGATTTAAAGTTTGGGCCGCTGTGATAACCTGTCCGAAGGTTGCCCCCGGGAGTGGCCTTGGGAATGCGGCGACCGGGTTTACGGTTATCCCCAAAGATCTGGGTCTGGGTCCCCCAGTGGATGTCATTTATTCACCCATCTTTAGTTGGTCCACTCCTGGACCTTGCATCTCTTGAGCCCCGGAGATGATTTTCGGTTCTGACTCCTTTTCTATCTCCTGCTCTTGCTCTTGCACAGGTTCTTCCAAGTCCTCTTGGTCTGCAGCCTCTTGTTCTTTCTCTGGGACTTCTGTCCCTGCCTGTGTATCGTCCCCTTGCAAGTTGTCAAAATCATCAGTTGCAAATACATCATCAAATTCCTCTTGCAGAGGGAGACTGGCTGGGACCTCTGCAGGCTCTACTTCATTCTCCAGTTCTGGGGAACTGGAAGAAAGGATCTCTACTTCTTGGGGGAGGGAAGCCCTTGGCACTGGTTCTACCTTGACCTGCTTGACGTGATTCCTCTTCCTCCTGGTGATCAAAGGTGACCCCACATTGACTATAGCTACTGCCTCCATGGGATCCACCCCCGTTGCCTTGACCATTAAGGCTGCCAGTGACGGGGAGGATGGAGGATGAATTGGTCTGGCCATGAGCAGGGGAGTGGCCAGCCTCATTATTAACTGCTCCCTCATTTGCTGGGAGGCTGCCACAGATTGCTTGATCTGTTCCTAAATGGGGACTTCCTACGCGGAGGGTGTTGTGGCTATTCCCTTTCCTTTGTCTGCGCCTTGTGAGGAAGTCCCGGCCCCCGAGGTCAATCTTGGTACCGGTGGTGGAGTCACCTTTGGTGCCGGTCGAGGAGTTTGGCGCATACTCCCAGGGCATACCCTTTTAAAGTAGGCATGACTTCGCTCGACCACCTCCCGAGTGAAGTCCTTAATTGTGGGCCCCTCCTAGGCGACCCAATCCATTGCTAGTAATGCCATTTTATCGATCCCCTTTTCTTTGTACTAGGGATCTATGGTGGGGGCGGTGTCAGAGAAGCCTGGAGGGAATCTCCAGAGCTTCAGTTCTTGCATTAATCCAACCGTCATTCTATCGTAGTGCCTGCTCTGGACATCTACATCATCCTGGAAATCTGCCCAGAAGTCCTCCATGTGTATTTGATGGGGCTCCAAAGCCCGGGGCATTGCTGTTGCTATTTTCCCATGCGGATCAAAGTTCCTCCACACCAGATAGAATTCCTGCAAGTTATAACTTTTCAACTCGTTGTCTGCCTCCCTCGCGGCGGCCAGACTGCAGGTGTAGTTCCAACAGGTGATTGGGAACGAAACGTTGGGGTCCTTCTTGAGGGCGAAGAAGGTGTGCAACTCTAGCACTTGTCTGCAATATTCCAGTAGCACAATCTTGTCCCCACAATGCTTGGGCAACAAGTAGGGTTTCGCAGAGAAGTCGGTGACCCTAATGTATATATGCTGCTAGAACTGGATATAGTAGTGCCCATAACTACTAACTAATTTCATCGCCTCAGTAGATAGGCGGTATCTAGCATCCCGGGCGGGTGTGAGCAGGTGGTAATAAATGAACGCATCATTCACCCGACAAAAACTGGGGAAGCTGGCCTCCCATTGAATTTGTGGGAAATAGTCCCATGGCGCTTTTTTTCCTAGGCCAATCCCGAGTACTCTGTTAGTGAGCAGGCCATTGGAATGGGGCCTCTGCTGGGCCAGGGCCCAGAAAACATAAGAAGACATGTAGAACTTCTTCTTCTAGTTCAACTGGAGGAACTGGGAGTCGACATGATTGGAGATTATTGTCGCCCAGTCAAAAAATTCTCCCTTAGTGGAGATGCCGAGGAGTAAATAGTACATACATTTGGCAAACTCCTGGGCGGAGGGTTGCCCAAATACCTAGGCCAATGCTATCATCCCCATCTGTATGCTCTCCTTGAATTCAGAGCGGGGGATATCTATCTTCATTCTCTTCGGGTCCCTCTTTGGGGACTTGAGCCAGTGGGTATTCATATACACCCGGGCAACATCCTCCAATTGTGTAAATTGTTTCAAGGCGTCAGTCCTTGTGACTACCGTGGCCCTGTCAAATTGTGGGATACCCAGGCCTACTTGGAAAGTGACTGGGTCGAGGGACACCAGTGGAGTGGGGTATCCTGTAGGTTCTGCAGCTGCGAGCATAATGGCCCAGAAAGAAGAGTTATAGTTGGCAGCCAGGGTTAGAACAAGCTCTGGAGACTACATGGAGCATGGGAAGCAAGCTACCCGGAGGATTCCAGAATCCTTGATGTTGATTGTGAGTTTGTCTCCAGCCTGTCACTCGATGTGCATTATCTTTACCAGGGCCTGCATTTCTGCCCAAGTCCCGACACTGGCGTCGGTCATCAGTTTTACCTTGGACTCAATCTTTGAGCCCACAATCTCATTATCTTGTACAAACTTCATGGTGAGGGGCAGCTTTGCCAGGGCCTTCTCCATTTTTGACTTTGCTGCTGCCCTGGTCTCTGTTGTGGTTGGTAGTTCCAGACTTCCAGGAGGAGATGATGCAGATGCTTCAGACATATTTGGAAGATAATTCCGGGAACCTGCGAGACAAAGAAACCGTTAGAACATTTTTATCAAAATAATTATTCCAGGGTCCAGGAAAACTTACCACCGTGATGTTTGCCTTCCTGAAAAGTTAGTATCATGCAATGGTAACCAGAAAGCAAAACACATCATGAACTTGAGATTTTCAATATACATCCGGGTCCCAAAATTTTTATCACACTTAGCAAAGATGCGGGACGAATGGTGGTAAGAGGCCCGGAGCCCGGAGAAATGACCTTTAACTCAATACAAAAAGGCAAGTTGTCAAACCCACATGGACGCCACGTGCATTGGCATTAAATAGATGTGATGGCGATAACGGCGGAGCCAACTATCTGAACGCGCGAAAAGGGAAAGATACTTGGCTGGAATTTATTATGCGCATGGGACGTTATTGAGGTTCTGATAGCCTTGATGGAGGAGAGAGAAAATAGCCTATTTGAAACTGGCCGAGAGCCGAGTTTCAAACAGGTGGTTTTCTGCCTCGAAAGCGAGTTTGAAGGTGAAAACTAGAAGCAAAGGTGACTCGACCAGCTTGTCGAGTTACCTGGAAGGATATACACAAGGTTGAGGGATATATACAGAGAATAGAAGGAGGATATATAGGGGTTTTACAACTATAATACATATATACATAAATATACACTGCGAGGACTTACGCAGGAAACCAGGCAAGGCGGAAACAAATATATACAACCATTTACATCATTTATGCTATTTATAGATTTTACAGTATTTACAGAAAAACAACTTCTACGTAGAGGGCGGACAACCCTCTGGCAGAGCCAACCCACAAACAGGCGACAAAAACCAGAAACAAAGGACCGAACAAGACAGAAAGACAAAACAAAACCAAGCAAATGAAAGAAAAATGAAAACCAAAGAAAGCAAGGGAGGAAAATAGGAAAACCAACCTGAGAACACAGAAGGCGGAGGAAAGGAAGGATTTACCGCGTGAGTTCTGCAACAGCTCAAGTTTTCAATAGGTCAGAATCACCACCACGGAGCACCTGTGTTTGCCTGAGAGTGACTGAAAGTCATTAAGCTCTGATTACCATAAACTTCCTGCAAACACTCTGTTAATCGCCCTAAAATTTCTCTTTAATTTGCTCTAAGTGCTTGAAGGTTTTAATCATTGTAAGTGTGAAAATGACAGATAATTTCTATTTATACCCACGGTAAAAGGCAATCCTCCTCCTTCCGGTGATCTCCGGACAGGCAAACCTCTGGACTCTGGGTCCGGGGACTCCTCATGATGATGTCCATAAGAACATCATGGCAAAAAATCCCGGAGCCTGGAATCCAGTTCCCGACAAAAGACAACCTCCGGGACCGAGGTCCCGGAGGAGAAAACCAAACGGTAAAAATGACACACTGG
Source organism: Thuja plicata (assembly GCA_018584345.1). Classification (NCBI taxonomy): domain Eukaryota; kingdom Viridiplantae; phylum Streptophyta; class Pinopsida; order Cupressales; family Cupressaceae; genus Thuja; species Thuja plicata. The sequence goes on from MU227649.1 coordinate 13,533,685, forward strand.
GGAAGAAACCCCGGAGAAAGAAAAACAAAAAGGGAAAGAAAGACAAGGCAAAGCCCGCAAAACAAAATCAGGCAAAAGCAAAAAAAAGGGGGACCCAACATTTTGCACACAAAAATGTAGGGACGGGGATGCAGGGCATAACAGGACTTGGTGTTTTTCTTAGAAATAATAAACTTTCATTAACTTCTTAATATGCTCCTTAGATCTTCTCTTTGAATTATCTCGATCATTTATCTTGTAAAAAACTATTCTTCATGCATTGTAGAATCACAATTAATGTTGTGACAATTCATTAAATGTGCCCTTATTTCATTTAGGATCAATTAAGTAACTCGGTAGAGTAACTTATCTTTTCTATGTTAAATGATCTTTAGCACTTAGTAACTATCAACTCGATGTACTTCATATGCGCTCGGTATAGTGTAACATTTGGTAACTATAAACTCTTGGTGTAGTGTCTTTAGATCTTTTGTGTGCTTTACTGACTTCACTAACTTACTCAGTGTGTATTACCGACTAGTTAAATATTGGACTTTCTCCCTTTTACCGATTAAATCTACTGACTCATATGGCTTTGACTTAACTAATGACAACAAAATATCTTATAGAGATAACAAACCATTGGCATGACACCCACAAGGCTAAGAATAGTATTTCAATAATGTTGGCTTAATATTCTCTAGTCTTAATTGCTAATTAAAGTAGGAGTCATAAATATTTCATAATATTGTACCATCGTAAATTGTAAACACCCTATAGGTGTGTACAATTTCATAATTTTTTAGCACCCACCTTAGTGTGTTTTCATGGTAGGAATTCATATGGAACTTAATGGACACCTAAATTCAAATATAAGTCCATTATTAATTCATTTTTTAAAAAATCAAGGTAATCCCTTATTTCTAAGTGTGCTCTTATACTATTTCTCTGAGCCAATAATTTATTTCATCACCTAGGCCCTATGTTATAATTTATTGCCTTTGTATTATGTCTTAATCTCAAAATAAATTATACCTTATAATCTAGCATTGTGTAATTATCTAGGAGCTATGATTCTTATTTGAGTCCCAATTGGATGGAACATAACACCCAGGGCATTGTGTTTCTTGAAGTCTGGGTCAAAACTGAAACCAACGCCATGTCTTGGTAATTTAGTGGGGTATTTGGATTTATACTTAGGCATCCCAAGTTTTAATCCCTGAGATGTTGTCAGAGGTATGTAAGCACCATGTCTCCACTAATTTTTATAACCACAAGTAAGGATCCACATTCATGATCAATAAATCAAGGAAAGCATTCAAGAATTAGAGATCTAGAGTTTTTCTCAAGCATTCAAGGTGTTCTTCTCTATAGATCAAAATTCTTTCCCTCATGAAGGTGAAGCAAAAGGAGTCTTCTATCAAGGAAGTATATACACATACATCTACATTCACCAAATCCTTCTTTCTTCTTCTTAATCAAACATTGTGGAAAACTAAAACATCTATTATATAAGGTTTTTTATTTCATGATTTTGTTTTGGATTTTTGTGTTAAGTCAAGGCTATTGCATCAATATATTTAATCATACTCAAAAATTAATTTGCATTGCCAAGGTATGGGATACTTCATTTTTTAGATCTAGCCTCTGTTATATGACAACACACTCTCATTTACTTTATTTCATTTTAAATTTGATTCCAAATATGGGTTTGACAAAGGAAAACCCTTCTATCCAACATTTTTTCCCATCTTTCTATCTGTAGGAATAGGTAGCGAAGTTGTCAAGACTTAATTTGAAAAGTGCGAGATTTGATGGAAAGACTACAACTAGTTTTAGGAAATTTTTTTGGGATCACATGACCTCAAGCTATCTATTCCTAGGAGAAGAACACCAAGGGAATATTTTACCCTCCAAATCCACTCCATATTTGGATTGTAGGTTGGTACATCTTTCTAGTCTTTATTTTAGGTTAGTACTATTGTCTGTCAATTTTTTCGTTAGTTTGTATTTTTTATAACTTATTATATTTAATTATTTAGCCTCCTATTGTTTATCATCATATCATTTTCCTTCAAATCTAACTTCCCCCAATTCATTATTTCAAAGTATAACTGACTCATTCAGTGCTTGAGTTCTTCTTGAGCCTATTGGGTCATCTTTCTTCTGATTTGTGAATTAGGAGATAAAAGGAACAATTTACCTTTCTTACCTTTCCTTGCACACTTTTTGGTGAACCTGATGCACAAAATTTCCATTCTAATTTTAGATTTTATATATAATACATTGCATCCTTAGATCTAATTTGGTTAGATTTCATTTTCAACATGGATTTTACTAAGTTAGATTGGCGTGTGATGTCTCATGTTGTTACATTGTCTCCTTACTTCTCTTTACCAATCACATGGAGTGGATAGTACTTTCTTGTATTTCATGATATTTATATTCCTTCACAGTGTTCTTTAATATGACATTATGAGACTTTCAAATAATCTTCCTTCTTGCAAAGTATTTTTCAAGACTTTAATCCATATTACATATAATTTTCTCCAAATATTTTCAAGAAAATGTTAATCTCTAAGTTTTGTTGATGATTAGTGCTCAACACTTAGTCATTTCATTAGGCAATTTTAGTTGCCTATCACTGTGGCTGAGCTAAAACTATACAAGGCCAAGAAACATTGCCGAGAAATTTTTTAGTATGCCTAGTTACATTGTTGAGCTGAGTTACTTTGCCGAGCTGAGAAGGATACAGGGATATTAAGTGCCAAGCGACAGACAATCAAGTGTCGAGCAGGACAGTTTTTGTATACTTTTCAGGAATGATACAAACTTCAAGGACAAGTGATCCGGCCAACTTGTATAAGATTTTTGGGCCGGCTTATGTGTGCATTTAATATTCTTATACGGAGTTAATTATGCATTTAATTGTTTTATCTTATGCACTACTCATTGTAACCATTAATTGTAATACCATCATGGTATGGGTATTGGATCTTGATCGTTGATCTAGATCTCACTGTCAGATTTGTATAGATATATTAGATTGCTTTGAAACCCTATTGTATGTATGTGCAAGAGGCAGAAGAGAAGTTGTTGAAGGGACTGCATTTTTGAAGTGAAATGCACAGAGGGTTATTTTGTTCAGAATCCGAGATCAAGTAGAGCATAATATAGTGAACAACAGAGTAAAGGTATATCAGATTATAAGATCAAAAGAGATACTCAAAAGAGGAGATCCATCATCAGCATCAGAGTGCATATCGAAGGATCAATACTTGAGACTTTTTAATCATTGTATAAGGTGAAAATCTCTTAACAGAGTGGTTTTAGCAGGCCTTTATTTATCTCTTAACAGAGTGCTTACTTCATTGTAAATTTAAATCCTTTAATAGGGTAGATTGTAATGATCTGAAGTTCTTAACCAGGTAGACCTTTCACAAGGTAGATTACATTTTGTAATCAAACATTGTAACCTTAACAGGTACACTTTATTACTACAGTAGTGGAGAATTTTGTGGGTGTCATCCCCACCCCAGTTTTACCTATTTGGGTTTTTGGGTTACCAAGTTATTGTGTAATGTGTTATTTATTTCATGGTGTGGATGTTATTTGAGATTACATTAGATTCATTTATGTATGAATGTGGATCAGTTTATTTTAAGTGTTTAATTTTGAAGATCTGATTCACCCCCCCTCTCAGTATCTTGCTTTCCCATTATTGTATTTCCAACAATTGGTATCAGAGCATAGTTCTCTAAAAGGTTATAATCAGCTTGAGAATTAAGATCTTGAGATGGAGATCTACAAGATGGGTAAAATCATTGAGAATCAAAAGATTGATGTTCAGCTAGCACTACAATAGCTTGAGACTACAAGACAGGAATTAAAGAAGTCCTTGGCTGCAAGAAAAGATTTGGCCAAACAAATGAATGACACTCATTATCTGGAAGAAGACACCACAAATATATTTCAAAATAGAGATTCTACTAAGAGTGATATAGCAATAGAAGATCTATTAGAAAAGAACAGTGCACTATGTGAAGAAGTCAAAAATTTGAAAAAGGAACAAGAAGCCCAATCAATAAGAATGTGTGAAGTTGTTGAATAGAAAAAGAAAGCCGAAGAAGAAAAGGCAATTCTTACAATTGGGATTGCAATACATGGCATAGTTGTCATTACTGTGGTGAGTATGTACCTATTCCAGAAAACTGCATAAGGACACATTTAAGAGGAAAGTCTAAAAGTTGGATGAATGGAAGCCTAGTTTGTCACACTTGTCTGAAAATTGGCCATACAAGGAAAGATTGAAAAAATAGAGTACCTACACCTACAGTTGAGAAAATTAGAGAAAATATGAACAAGACATGGGTTAAGAATTCTGAACCAAGCAGCAGTGAAGCTAATGAAGTTGAGGTCACCCAATCCAATGGATCAGGTGATCACATCATATCCAACTAAGAGAAAGAGGTATGTAAGGAACTGTATTTAAAAATTCTTATCTTACATTAGTTCCTAACATGAAATGTACAAAAAATCCATATTTACATATGTTAAGATGCACTAGACATATTTGAAGACAAAATGCCGAGATGAGAAAATTGCACTATAAGTGCCGAGCATCTATCATGGACACTAAAGATGAGTTCTTTAGTAAGTGCCGAGTTTTGTTGGTCAAGTAAAGTTCTGTGAAGGCCGAGTGTAGTGAGCTGAGTGGGATGCAAGTTGTGTTAAGGCCGAGGATAGTTGGCCTACACTAACTCAATGGGTAAAACATTTAATGCTCACCTACCTTGACCTTTCGTAGCTTATAAAGGATGAACAGTTGATATTTCACTTTTACCTTGTGATTTTACTATTTATAGAGTGATTGAAGTGATTTTCAGAATTGATCTTAACGAAGCTAGGAACGAAGATTTCAATAGTGTGCCATCAGAAATCCTAAAGTGAATAGTGAATAGAGAACAGTGCAAAAAATCACTTGTTGAGGTATTTTGTTTTCCATCTCTCAAACCCTAAAGTTTAGAATTATGGCTGCAAGTTCTTCCGCACTAGATAAGGGTATGGAGGCAGAACAAGAACAAATTCAGTTGATTCAGAGTGATGAATGTGAACCTCTCAACTTTCAAGCTGTCCCTGAAAGTGTGATATAGAGTGATTTAACGGGAGCCCTCTCATCCATTCCTCCCAAGGTACTTATGATTCATGATGTTAGATCATGTTATATGGTTAAAATTGGAGAAGTAGGTGATAATGAATTAAGGAAATCCTATAGCAAACTATGTGATAATGGAGTTCTAAAGGCAAAATTCAAACACAACCGAAAAAGGGTTAACTCGTGCCCTAGATTTTCCCCAAGGTTTCAAAGATGAATGGATCAAGGTTATCCTTACCTTAGTTCATGACATGGGTATGTGGCTAGATAATGGACCAGTCAAAATCACCAGAAGCATGATTCATCAGGTGACTGGATATCCTATAGTGAATGGAAAGCGGACAATGAGGGATAACAACAAAGAGGAAATTACATTGAACACTGGAGCAGTATGGAACAATAGAGGTATGACTATCTCTACAATTACTAACGTAGAACTTGATTTTGGAGTAAGGGAAATTGCACAAAAGTTCTATCAGTCCAGCAGATTGGACAGTGTTCCTTGTACAATAGTTGATCAGGCATGGAAAATTGTGAAGAAGAATCACACATATGATCTTTCTGAGCTACAATAGACATAGTTAGCTAAGAACCTTGTATCAATCAGAAAGGCTAAGAGCTCATCATGTAAGCTTGGTTCTTTACTAGCATGTATAATTTTTCTACATTCGGGACACATTTCCTACATTGGGAAATATTGTTTGGAAAAAGGATAGACCCATTACAGTTCAGATTAGTGAATGCATAGAGAAATTAGGAAGCAATTTCAATAGCATTATGGGTAGCTATAATGTAGAATTCAAGAAGAGAATGAGATTAAGGACTAGGATTCCTAAGTCACTAGTGGAGAAGCACTATGAGTAAATATGTTTTCTAGTTAATAGAGATAACACTTATATCAAGGCAGTGACTCCTAGGATAACATGTTTAGAGCCATTTCAATATTAGATTAATGTTGATGAAGCATCAGCCACCATCACTGCACTCCTAGCCAAGGAAATTGACACCACAACAAAGAGATTTGGAAACTTTGATTAAGCTAAGGTTAAGATCTCTAGAAGTTTGAATGAAGGAACTATGGAGAGGAAACAAAAGAAGATAGTGAAAAATATGAAGAAAATGGTTGGCTTGGGTAGTGATGAAGAACCTAAGGATGCACCTCTAGGTCTGACCACTGGACAAGGTGAGGATATTTCTACTGAGGAGGAAGTCAGTGCATTAGAAGAAGTTAAAAAGAAATCTAAGGGAAAGAAGCCATCAATTGTCATAGTAACCAAGCCTAGCCGAGCCAAACCCAAGGTTACACCTCCTGCAGCTAATCCTCCAAGGACAAGAGCATCTACTGTTACTTCCCCAGTAGAAGTGCAAACAAAAGTATATGGTAAGAGAAAAGTTGCAGAAAGTAGTTCTGGTAAGGAAGCAAAGGTTTCTCCTAAGGCTGAGCCGAGTGAGCCAGCAAAAAGACTAAGAAGGAAATTAAATCTGAGGCTAGATAGTGATGAGGATTTGACAAAAACTAATGAACCCACAAACATACCTATAGCTTAGTTCAAGAAACTAGCAAGCATTGATGAGGTATGTGATACTTTAAGGAATTCAGTAGGGTTAGCAACATTTAAGTTCATCAAATTTGACAAGTTGAAAATAGCATATAGGCGCAAGGTTTAGGAAGCACTCTTGGACATGATGAGTACCTTCAAATTGACTCCTACAAAGATAGGAAATCATGTGCCTAATGAACTATATGAATTTCTGTCTAGAAAATGGGAATTTACACTTACCACTGAAAGATAGATCAGGGAAGGAACCCTAGCAAAGATAATTCCTGAGTTAACCTCTAAACAATGAACCAAATTCATAGAGGATTATAAGAGTAGGTTTGTTCCTAAACTTGGAGGATATGTTATTCTGAAGAATGATATAGAAGGTGTAGTACAACAAAGCACAAGGATCTGGAAAGATATTTTTGGTCTGCTCATTCCAAAAGATAAGAAATCTGGTGAAGGGACATCCGAGAAAAAGACAAAAGTTGAAGAAAAAACTACCCCTGAACCACAGATACTTAAAGATCAAATTGTAGTAGAAAAGGACATGACCAAGGATGCATTAGATGCAACAAACTCTGTTGATCTAACTGCAGATAGTCCTATGGATTATATAGTTGATGATCCAAGCAATTTGAATGCCAAGGAACAACAAGATGCGGAGTGGAAAAGAAACTGATTCACCTATTAAGGCAATTGATATTGAAGAGGAGAAGTCCACAACATCTGGTGAGAAAATTGAAGTTGGCAGTATTCAGCAAAGTGAAGGACAACAGAAAGAAAATGAACAAGAGGTAACTTCACAAGATCCACCTATTTTAGAGGTTGTGAAGACAGTTTTAGATAGTGGAGTAGTAACAACAGATGTTGTTGATAAGCCTAAAGAAGAAGAGGTAGCACAAGTGTTGGTTGAGCTAGAAAACTCTACATCATCCACTCCCACAGGTCCTAAAACTAGTGGTATGCCAAATCCACAAACTATATTGACAAAATTGAAGGAGGCATTGGAGTCTGAAACTGTCAAAGGGAAAGATATTATGCTGCTGAGCATAAATTCTCCAGAAATGAAGAAGAAGAAGATCTTGAAGAAGAAGTCACATATTTTAGATGTAACACTAGATGAAGTCATTGTGATTTCACAATGGGATCCCAATGAGTTATCTTTTGAACAAATTGGGACTCTTCAAGAATTACTTAAAAGGAAGAAGCGATAGGAAGAGATGAAGATATAACAAAAGCAAAAGCAGGTGTTGCATGACATCAAAGACATATTTACAAAGGCTTTTGACTTAGAGGATGAAATGCCTCAATCTCCAATCATAGATCAACTAGTCACCATTGTACAAAAAGTAACATATGAGGATATAGACAACAATGAGAAGCTTCTACAATGGTCCTAGAGAAGATTTGAGAGCAAAGTTCTAGAGAAGATCTCAGAAGAGATAGCAACAAAACAGGTTGAACTTTCTGTTCTTGTAGAAACCTTAGAGAAAGTTACATCCAATGTTTATTCTTTGTATAAGAAATTATGTGATGTTGAATTCTTCACAAAGGATAATTTACAGCCTGTTGAGAAGCTACAGTTAGATTTGAGATCAACTGGTACTACTTTAGGTAAAGATACTACGTCTAGTTCTTTACATTTTAATAAGTTGATAAATGCACAAAGGAGAATAGTCAAGCTTATGGCTAAAGATGGTCGCATAAGGGCCAAGTTGATAACTATTCAGACAAGCTTGTTGCCTCATTTGGAGGTAATACAGAAGGAACTTTCAAAAGCTAAGGAGTTATCACAGAGCAGTGCAAATCTTTTGAGTGTAGAAATTTTAGTGAGTCTAGCTACCGAGCTAGAAATAAAACTAGAAGTTATGAAGGTTGCAAACGAAAGCTGGGATACAAAATTTGAATCCACCCTGAAACTTCATAAGCAATTTTTGGATAAGTACAACTTAACCCCACTAGAAATTAGTGACAAAAACAAGGGGGAAGCTAGTACTACGAAAGGAGGAAGTTAGTAAGGAAGTTGGTAAGGAATTATGAAAGGATACATTAGTACAACAAAGGTACACTTGTATATAATTTTTGAAGGCATTGTAAACTTTTTGTATAAGTATATTTCTAGGGGAAGTACTTAGCATACTTAGGCAATATTTTGATGAAATGTACAGAAGTAATGATAAGTGTTTTTGCCACTAATATCAAAGGGGGAGATTGTTAATCTCTAAGTTCTATTGATGATTAGTGCTCAACACTTAGTCATTTCATTAGGCAGTTTTAGTTGGCTATCACTGTGGCCGAGCTAAAACTATACAAGGCTGAGCAACATTGCTGAGAAAATTTTCAGTATGCCTAGTTACCTTTCCGAACTAAGTTACTTTTCCAAGCTGAGAAGGATACATGGATATTAAGTTCCGAGTGATAGATAGTCAAGTGCCGAGCAGGACAGTTTTTGTATACTTGTCAGGAATGATACAAACTTCAAGGTCAAGTGATTTGGCCAACTTGTATAAGCTTTTTGGGCCAACTTATATGTGCATTTAATATTCTTATACAAAGTTAATTATGCATTTAACTGTTTTATCTTATGCACTACTCATTGTAACCATTAGTTGTAATACCATCATGGTATGGGTATTGGATCTTAACCATTGATCTAGATCTCACTATCAGATCTGTATAGATATGTAAGATTGCTTTGAAACCCTATTATATGTGTGTGCAAGAGGTAGAACAGAAGTTGTTGAAGGGACTGCATTTTTGAAGTGAAATGCACAAAGGGTTATTTTGTTCAGAAGCTGAGATCAAGCAGAGCATAACATAGTGAATAGCAGAGTAAAGGTATATCAGATTATAAGATCAGAAGAGATACTCAAAAGAGGAGATCCATCATCAGCATCAGAGTGCATATCGAAGGATCAATACTTGAGACTTTTTAATCATTGTATTAGGTGAAAATCTCTTAACAAAGTTGTTTTAGCAGGCCTTTATTTATCTCTTAACAAAGTGCTTACTTCATTGTAAGTTTAAATCCTTAAATAGGGTAGATTGTAATGATCTGAATCTCTTAACCGAGTAGACCTTTCATGAGGTAGATTACATTTTTTAATCAAACATTGTAACCTTAATAGGTACACTTTATTACTGCAGTAGTGGAGAATTTTGTGGGTGTCATCCCCACCCCAGTTTTACCTATTTGGGTTTCTGGGTTACCAAGTTATTGTGTAATATGTTATTTATTTGAGATTAAATTAGATTCATTTATGTATGAATGTGGATCAGTTTATTTTAAGTGTTTAATTTTGAAGATCTGATTCACCCCCCCCACCCTCTCAGTATCTTGCTTTTCCATTATTGTATTTCCAACAGAAAATGCATGGAATATGTTGAGCCTAAAGATGAAAATAGCATAAACCACCTTAATCATTCTCCCATGGTGCCTCTTACTCATGAGGATAGAGATAAAGCTCCTAAAAATCCTATATTAAAGAGACCTAGTTCCCCCACTCATTAGCCTACCTTAATGGATAGTCTTAATGAAGCCACTTTATATACTTCTTTAGATGATTGTGAACAGTCTTCTTTTTATCAAATAATTTTTCATAATCCTGATGTTAACAATTTTCTTGATGATTTATCTCCATAGATAAAATTAAGTAGACATGAAAATCTTGATAAACCTTCTTCTTCTCCACCTAAAGAAAATGAGATAAGTGATAGGAATTCTACTCACCCTAAAGATAAAATTTCCCTTCCTATTCCTTTGTATACTTGATACTTTCATAAACCTCAAGATGAATATCCTTCTCCCCCAACTTTAAAGGCTACCTACAATGTGGTTTATTACATTACTACTCAACAAGGTTATATAAAACAAGGTCTTTGTATTAATGAACAAGGTATAAAGGTCCCTATAGATCCTCCTACAAAACTTACTAGATATGGTCTAGGGTTTATACCTAAAGCCACCACTTTTTCTTCTTTCAATCCTTCTTCATCACAACATAAGCATCCTTTATCATTCTTTTACCAACACCATCCATTGTTACACCTATTGATGATCATTTGGATTTAGCTAAGAGAATATTTTGGATACTTAAATATGACACTAAAAATTATTTTCCTTTTAGACACTTTCCAAGGAATCAAAGGCCTCTTAATGGTGATTTATTAGGTATTTTCATCATAGAAATAAACATTATCTTGCTGATTGTATTGAATTCATACAAATTGTTCAATATTTAGTAGATAGATCTCTTATTTTCTTAACAATAGATCTTATGCTTGTTCTTGATATAAAAAATATACCTTATCATTTCTCTTTCCTATTATTTTGTTCCCCATTATGTAATCTTAGTAGCTTACACCATTTGGGGCTCTTGTGTGTTGCATGATGTTCATTGTGGGTAGCATAGTAGGTCTTTTCCCTTGTCTTTCTGGGTAGGGGACAAGGTCACACGTTCTCCTATTCATTTCATCCTCCTTCCAAAGGACATGTTATTTCCTTTGTTTCAATATTTTATATTATGATTTCCTTCCATGCATGGAGTTGTTTATTGAGGATCTTTCTCTTTAGGGGATTTATATCCTTCTTTTCAACCTCTTCATTGTTCGGAAATGTATATCTCTTGTAACTAATTTTTCCACTAATTAAGATTACATAATGTGATATCATTTCTCTTTCTCCTTCATATGACTCATTTTCTCTTTGTGGAATAGCATATTTTATAATGGTACATTATTTCTAGCATGAAATCCTTTATTTTACAAAATAATTTTTATCATTGTTAACAATCTTTTTCATGCTTCAAAGACCATGTCTATTACAAATTATCTTCCCTTAGGGAGTTTATTGTGTTTCTTTTACTTTCCAATAGATTCATTCTTCATTTTTTTACTTGTTTCTTTTATACCATGATATCCTTTCTTGCATGGATTTCATTGTTTTACATTACATCCTTGTTCACAACCTTATCCTTGTTTGAGAGTGTGTGTTTATTATAAAAGATCTATCACTTAGGGTATGAAATGTATTATATTTTCTCTTTCCTTCACCTGGGGGGAGGTCACATTTTCTTGATACTCTTTCCATTCTAATGATCCACTTTCCATGGCACAATGGTATCTTTTTATAACGTGACATTATTTTCTTATATGGAATTGTTTTCTTTGATTCGAGATTATCTCTTATACAAGAGGTGTGTATCCTTCATCACAACCTATTCCTTATTTATAAAAGCATGTTCATATTAATCAAATACTCTTCCTATAGTGTAGCCAATATCTCTTCCTTTAAATGGTATCTTTCCAATTGTGGATACCTTTTCACGATTATTTTTTCCTTGGCTAATAAGAGTATTCCCTCTGCAGTAAGGTTATAGTATACATTATAGTTTTAAGGATGTCTTCTTTTTGGAAGTAGGTATCTTTTTTCTCTTTTCCTTATGATTCCACCATATTCTTGTTGGAAAGTGGCCTTATGAGTATAGCATATAGGTTTTCATTTATGGAAACACTAATTATTGGCATGTTCTCTTGGAGTACAATCTAGTTTTAGAGATTCTATTTGGAAAAATGACTAAGTCCAGGAAGCAGTTGACAAGGTACAATTGTACAGTTTTTCCTGGCGAGCATATTATGTGATGAACTAATTCATGTGAGATTAGAGTAATGTATTATAGGATTTATTATACCTTCATTTAAGGTCACTTGTATTTTGGAGTTGAAAAGAGAGAGTTACATCTTGATGAGGTTATGTGAAGACAGTGTAGTAGTACAATAGGGAAAATGAGTGGTCGTGATGTTTAAGGGAGTACCATGTGGATTACAGAAGTGATACATTGGATTTGGTTTGGGTCCTACCCTAATTTTGTTAATTTATGATCACCAACTATGTATTTTCTATCTAATTATGTTTTCAACATGTTTTTTGATGTATTTGTGAGCCAACTCGAAATGTTATGAGATCAAGTATATATGTGAAGATGTTTTAAGATGCGAAGATGGGTGTGGTATAGATAGATGCATTATGATTTCAGAATTAGACAGAAGATATTGTGAGCTATAACTGGGACTACTTAATCATTCCAGATGCTTATATAGTTCTCTTTTTGATAAATCATTGTAAAGATAGTTTTTCATTGTAAGTGCAGTGAGCTCCTTGTATTACCCCTAACAGGGTTTCTATCCTTTAATAGGGATATGTTCTAAATGTAATATTCAGATCCTAATAGGGACATTATACTCTTAGTGCATTATTTGGAGGTATCATCCCCACTGGGGTTTTCCCTTTGCCAAGGTTTCCTCATTAAAAAATCATGGTGTTGTGAGTTGTTTACTTTATGTGTATGTTCTTATTTCAGTAATTGCATGGTTAAGATTGAATTTTTTAAGTTTGAAATTAAAGTGATGTAATATTGATTCACCTCCCTCTTAGTATTACTTAATCCTAAAAATTGGTATCATAGCTTGTGGCTCTTGGAGAGAAAGCCTAACATCTTAAGGGAGATCAAGATGGATTCAAGTAGTTTGGAGGAAACATTTGATGCAAAACTTAAGACCTTGATAAGGAAAAAGTTGATAATTCTGAATTGAAATTTAAATAAAGAAGAGCTTAGGGTTTCATAAAGAAGCTTAAGGAACAACTTGAAATTTCCAGGAAACAAAGACAAGATCTTATGGAAAATATATAGGAGGAATCTTATAATGATTCATCTAATCAAATTAAACAGCTTAAGCAAGACAAAGAAATTAAAACATGAATGTGAAGTTACTACTATTTAGATGGATAAATATATTCAACAAGAGAAATATGGAAAGAACATACTTGAAGAGATCTTGAAGAATGCAAATGTATAGATGGGAAAGATGCAGTTGCAACTTGATGATTACATAATCAAGTATTAGGAATTAGAGAAATATAACCACATCATTAAGGGAGAACTTGTTGAAGTAAAGAATCACATTGAAAACTTCATGCGAGCAGAGACAAGATTGATGAACAGAGGGAAATAAAAATTCCTAAAGGTGACATGACATGAGTTGATTTTGATAAAGCATAATGTTCTAAATCTCAAGAAATAAATTCTAAAGGTAAAACATATGAGACACCTAATCGGCAAGAAGATCCTATACAACAAGAGGAACCTAGAGATCTTTATCATACCTTTTAGAGGAAGATGCTTTGGATGTACAAAGTTGGTCACATGAAGAGGGAATGTAGAGGTAAGACTCTGTATAAGCCATTTTATAGTTATTGTTTCAATTTCTATGAATATGGGAACAAGAAGGTTGAATGTAGAAAACCTTATCAATCTAGCACTAAATAAGATTACATTAAAGAGGGAAGTGCAACTAAGATTACATGTTACAAGTGCAATAACTTTGGGTACATTGCAAGGAATTGAAGGTTACAGGTTAATCAAAATAGATCATATCCTACATGTTATAAATGTAACAATTAAGGACATGTAGATAATTTTTGCAGGTATAATGGAGTTGTAAGAAATAGAAGAGCACCACCTAATGTTATACAAAAAAATGTTGGTGATGTTGGTAAGACATATGGATGAGTTTGATCAAATGTTTAAGAAGGAAGGATACAAGGATAGTGGTAAAGTATAGAAAGAAAAGGAACAGGGTGAGACTAAGGTTTAGGGAGAATCAATAGATGCTACTGACCCCTCACCTAGTGTTGCTACATCAGCCTAAATGGCCAAGCATTGACTTAGGGGGAGGTTTGGAGAAATATAATAGAAATATATCCATCTCGTGTTTGTGAAGAATAAGCCGATACAAGCTTATGGATAGTAAATGTGATTGATTTAGAGTCTATATATGAGATCGCATGGTTATACACATTATATTGGATGATCGCCAAAAATATGGATGACTGGATCATTATAGACTTATAGGTTCATTTGGAAATGTGTCAATTTGTGCACATTGAAGTATAAGTCCATTCCTTAAACATTTTCAATCACCATTTGAGAAAAACTAAAGGAGACCAGAGGAGAAAGCAAATAATATAGAAAATTTTTGTGATTGTTGAGTGTGCATACCTTTATTCACCGAGTAAAAGATATTTTGATCTTTTGTGAGCTGTGTTTACTATGGATACTCCATTGATCTTTGATGTTAGTGATAGGTCAAGGTATAACTTTAAGAAACACCCTTACAAATCCATGCAAGATGATCCTGAAGGTGTGTTTTTGCAAACTCCATATGGCATGTCTCATGCCCCAAAATCTGGGCACTTTAACCTTAGTCTAAAGAACATAATCTTTCGTTCAAACATGTTATATTAACTATGGAAGATGAAGTCATTTCTTTCCATATATGCCTTTGAAATTTTTTATAAATTTAAAGCAACAGAAATTTTGTAATATATATATATTTTAACAACAATGTTTAAAGTTATAAATCTTAAGATTTCAATCCCTCTCTAAACTCGATAAGCAACGTTAATCCAACTGAAAACCATATAATTTAAACAACATAGATAAAAGGAATCTTTCTTTAGTATTCACATAAATATATCTTCTAAGCATAGTAGATTTTCAGATTTACAAAATAAAATAGGATTACTTTTTTTTACAAAATGCCCTCTTACTCAATACAACTTTATAAGACTTCAAAATAAACATTTTGGCTTAAAAACAAGCTCATTTACAAGGATGGATCACAAGACCACCAGATGTGGTTTCTCAATAGAACACCAATACAAGCCTTCCAAAAGCTTCAAACTAAACCTGCATAGAAATCTTCAGTTGACCATGGAGGCTCACCTCCCAACCTAGGCCTTTGCAAGGCCACCCCCAAGCTAGGGGATCCAGAAATGAACGGGAGACATCCATACAAACAAGTATTCACAAAAATTGAAACCAACAATAATTCATCAAGAAATTCCCTCCCAAGGTTTAACAAAATGAAGGTCTCCAAGAAACCTTCTCCAAAAGTGGGGTGATAGTGTACAATCCCAGGAGGAGAAAGCCAATAATACAAAATACGTACACTAGGAATGGGCCACACATGGACTCAACATTCTTAAGTACCACAAATATAATCTTATTCCATGGCCACACATGGACTCATGAAAAGATTTCTACCCTTCACCTCCATGCCCTTCAATGGAAACTGGAGTAAACTTACCTTTCTTGGCATCATGGGCACCCATATACCCATGTTTATCCCTCCACACTTGGAGACTCTACACTCCTGGTGTC
>MU227649.1:13562021-13576170 GCA_018584345.1 Thuja plicata
GGGAACTATAGACTATGGTTTATGGTATCCTAAATTAGAGAATACACAACTTCATGTGTATACTGATGTAGATTGGGCAGGTTGTATTGATGAAAGGAAGAGAACTTCAGGAGGAGCAGTATTTCTTAGAGAAAGGCTGGTATCTTGGACAAGCAAGAAGAAAAATTGTATTTCTCAGTCAACGGCCGACGCAGAATATGTTGCAGCAGCACTGAATTGTACAACAATTGTTTGGATCAAGTAGATGGTTAAAGACTTGGGTATTCAGATTAACTATCCTATTGTTATTCATTGTGATAACACCAGTACTATTAACATGTTTAAGAACCCTTTGATGCACGCAAAGAAAAAACACATAGAGATCAAGTATCATTTTCTGAGAGAAAAAGTTGTAGACAAGGAAGTGAAATTGGACTATGTAAGCACAAAAGATCAGTTGGCAGACATTTTCATGAAGCCTTTAGCAAATGATACTTTTGAGTATCTAAGGGAGACGTTGGGAGTCATTCCCTCTCCTAAGTCTGATTAAAGAAAGTGGCAAGTACATCAGTCCTATGTGACTGATGAATGGTTGACTACCCTACTTCTAGAGTAGTACCTATGCATAATGGTTTATGGAGCCCTTTTCCATTGATGTCAATGGGGGTGTATGTACTAAAAAAAAGGAACACAATCAAGGAGCTAAAACATTGAACACATACAAGGAGCTTATACTCTGGGGGAGTATACAGATAAAACATAGTCTATGTAAATGCAGCAGTGTAGATGAATCCTTGATGAGGATATTGAGAAGATTGTAAAAAGAAAGAAGACATCATGAACATAAGTTCTTTTATCATATGTTTCCATCAATGCCAAAGGGGGATATTGTTGGAGATTTGATTCTGAACAGTTGATTGATTATATGTTTGTCATTGATGACAACATATAATACACAACAGTACTTCTATATGTACTTATCCATATGATGACATGAAGACTTGCATGGATAGATACATGTTGTTGACATTCTTATTATGCTATGTTCATACACGTAGGCCCAGATATGATGTTTCAGTAAAGATATGTAATTCTGTTATTGACGGTTACAGTTTTGGAGGAATAACGGTTTAAGGCCAATGTATGTAACCTGTTTATTGAGTTGCGCCTATCTTCAAGATATGCGTGTGTATATTCATGATGAGTTATGAGTTATTTATATTAATCTAAAGGCACCAAATGTATTTCAAGAAGATTGCAAATTTATGGTTAAATTGGTGAAGCCGACTTAGTAAAGTGACGCGCCTATTCAGTTAGTACTTGTGCAGTTGTAATATTACTTGCGCGCTTAGTAGAGATAACAAGGATGTTATGAAGAGTCATCTAACAGGTCCCATGATCTCATAATTGGAGTATGTACTTATAGAAGGTCATTTTTGATAAGAAGAGTTGCGAAAGCCAGAGATTAGAAAAGTAGAGCAGAGTGTAAAAGCAGCAGAGCTATATTTATCATATGTTGATAATATAGATATTGAAGCTGAAGCTTTTAGAATACAGATAAGATTTTTGTAGTGCTTTACAAGAGGTTGAAGCATCGGTGCACAAAACAGAACTAATCAGACAAGCAGTGTCACAAACAACAGTTCACCTTGTTGATACAGTGTGTATCAAATATCCAGAAGGTTGTAGCCTTCACCACTTGGACAGTGAGTCCACCACCCCTAACAGGGTTATTGTAAAATACTCCTAATAGGGTCAGACCCTTAACCAGGTCACTATACTAATGCATTGTAAAGACAACTCCTAACAGGGTTGAAAGATCTTCTAACAAGGATTACTACAAATAGTATAGTTCTTTGTGGGTACTAATTCCCACCAGGGTTTTTACCATTGTGTTTCCCCATAACCAAATTGATGTATTGTGTAATGTGTTATCTGAATGTGCATTTACTTTGTATCAATCTGGATTAATAAGTATAAGCTAAAGATTTAAAGTTGCTAATAACTGATTCACCCCCCCTCTCAGTTATCCCTGAAGTATTCTAACACTTCAATCTCATCAAGTCCTTTTTCATAACTATCACTTTCACTATCATTTCTAATAGTGTTTCTATGAATTGACTTACTTATTTTCAAAGGAATTTTGAATGTAGACTCTATAGATGGTAAGACATTGTTATCAAATTTATTCATCTCAAATGAAACCATTCTACCAATTAGACTATCTAGAGTAATAGTATTGTTTGCAACTACTCTCATTTCTTGTATACCAGATACTCTACGAGCATATATAGGTAGTAAGGTTCTTAGGATTTTACTTACCACTGTAACCACCTAGATTTGGTCTGTTCCAACTATAGACCCTATTTTCCCTAAGTGTGATCATACCCCCAATTATGTCATGACAATTTTACATTGGCATAATTCATTTTAAATCAGATTTAATAGCCTAGGTGATTTTTATCACTAAATTATATTAACTACTACATCGATACAATTTAAACCAATGAAAAAAAATCAAATTCAAAACATGGCTATAGTATTTAATCATAAAGGAATTAAATAAACCTCAATATGTCTCATCACTTGCAAATGAACCCATTCCCCTAGCCTAAGTAATTTAATTAAATTGGCTATAGTCCTATTGATTATTAAAAAGCAATGAAATGCTTAAATAATTAATATTCCTATTTTTTAATGAATTAAATAAGTTTAATTAATTTCATTAATATTCCTCTAAACCCCAACCTAACCTACTTCAACCACTTTAAATCTAGGTTCAAACCCATCCCAACCTATTCACCCCATGCTAAATTTAATCCTAATCCTAATTCTATTCTAACCCACCTCCTAATGTTGTCACAATCCATTAAGGAATCATTAAGGACTCCACCCACTTAAGAAAGTCAAGGAATCTCAAGATTCCTTTCCTCAAGTCCACTTTCTCAAGCCACCCTCTTACACCCTTCCCATGCTTCTTTAAGGATCTCATTAATACTTCATTAATGTAGATTCCTTAAGCCCATGTCTCCACCATGCCTATTGAATTCCTTTGGCATTTATTGCTCTTACACACCATTAATGAGTTTTCCAACTCCATTAATGTACCTTGTCCCCCCTCTCTCTCCTCATTCTTCTATAAATAGAAGGTGTTTTTTTAGCACAAATAAGCCCATAAATTATATTAAAAATGCATTGTTATGCTGTTAGGATTCATATAGACTCATATTCTATTTAGTTTCTCATGTTAATGCATTGTTATTATGTTCATTTTAGAGATAAACATACATGTTTTCTTATCATTTAGTTTGTTTTAACTCAAATATTTCATGCTAAGTTGTATATGTCACTGATAGTAGCATAATCTGAGGGCTATTGTGTTTCTTATCACACTCTTCTTAGTTAGAAAGCAATAGGCCCATTTTAGTTTCTTTATATGTTCATCTAACCATGTTTTTCACTAATGCAATGACTTATTGAAGTGTTGTGTCTCTCTTAATAGGTACAAAAATCACACACACATTTCTGGTGCCCACTGTGGGGCTTGCTTCAAGATTTGCCTCATTTTAACCTCATTTTCACTAATCTTTCCTCCCAGTTTTCAGGTCCAGAATCACATCTAGTCATTTTGGCTTGCATCCAGGATATGCCATCGTACCACAGAAACTAAGGCTTGCATCTGATATTTCATGGATCGTTTTATGTTTAGAATCACATCTAGGAAACATTCAGTCGCATCTAGTGATAAGGGATTGCATCTGGTATGTGGAATTACATCCTGTTATTATAGGCTTGCATCTAGTTAAAAAGTTTGCATACTTCATTTGCCTAAACTTCTAACAGTTTGACCACTTTGGTTTTGTCTTTTTAAGCAGCCTAACTAGTGCTTGCAGGTTTCCATCAGAGGTTTTCTTTGGAGTTGAATGAAGAATACTAACGTGGTTTTTCAGGTTGCCGAAACCCCATCTTGACCTTTATTTTTACATTCTTTTGACACTAATAACATTTTCTAATCTTCTACTAAACTGACTAGAGGACTATGCTCTTTTCCTTTTAAGGAAAATCAAAAACTCACACATCAGTTTATGAGTTGAAAGGAATTTGGAGATAACTGAACCAAGGCAAACAAAACTAAATTTCAATTTTGATCAGTAACTGAACAATCGAAATATTAAAATTTTGTGGCTCAATGAACAAGTTCAATCGTTTAATTCAATTTGGATCAGTAGATGAACAAAGAAAGCACTAAATTTGTGGATTAATTGAACAAGCACACTGTCTAAATTTGGGAATAAAAAATTGAACAAGCTACTCATTTAACATTGTGGATTAATTGAAAAAGAAAAATTTACTTTCAAGCATTCTATTTTCCATTAAATAGGAACATCTTGAATCGAGCAAAACATTGCTTGAGGGAATGAACTATTTTCTTGAATTTTTTTTAGGAGAAAATGACATGGATTAGGATTATTCTCTTCTTGTTTGGAGGAATCAAAAATCCAGACGTCCTACGCTCGCCAATCCTTTGTAAGCTTATTTGATAGTAGAGGGCCTACCGGTTGAGGAAAAAATCTCCCAGGAATGACCCAAGTGAGGACAGGTTTTATGAAAATCCTTCCAACTCACTATAAATAATTTCTTCCTCATAGGCCAAAGCCTCAGAAGACGGAGCCAGTTTTGTTCATGAAATTCTGACATCATTCCTTGAACATGTTGGGTATGTGTAGAGCGGAGTTGCTTGAATCTTTCTAGCAAGACTACATATACTTAAGTACTCATAGGGCTATACACCTCAATTTTGCCTTGTGCAATTCTATGGGGGATGGTTTTGAATGGATTGCCCAATAATAGACAACATTTAAACTAAAAGAATTCTTGATTCTCCTCCAAAAGGGTGATAATCCTTGTGTAAGGAAAAAAGTAATTGCCCCAAGACACTCATCATATCGTGGCCTTACTTGCATTTAGAGTTGGCTAATACAAAATCATGACTGGATCCATTGCGTGCTTGGTGATGGTTGTATTTTGATTAGCATTTGAGTGTGTACCTAAGTTAACAAGCAAGGATTTTCATCCTCCATCTAGAAAATAGGGATAAGATGTGTGTTTGTTTGACCCTCCTAACAATGCAAATCTGTTTGACCTACCTGACAAATCATTAAAAAGATAACATCTTCAAACAAACAAAATATTTCAAGCCTGGGTCCACACATGTGTTTTCATTCACTAACGAGTCTTAGAATGCAAAACTACAATCAGACAAACTTCACGCACTTCAAAAATAAATTTTTCAAAACTAGTCAAATTTGACAGAGACATCAGAAAATTGGATCCTGGATTTCCTGAATTGTATATAGTATTTAGGCTCACATCTGGTATCCTGGCTCACATCTAGTCAGCACATTGTTGCATCTAGTATTTAAGCTCACATCTAGGGTCATCAATAGCTCGCATCCAGTATTTCCAAACTCACATCTAGGAGCTCACATCTAGGACAGTGGGCATTTGTAGAATATTTTCTTAGAAAGTCTTAGTTGATTTGGATACCCTTTTGGCTCTTTATTTTGTTCCTGTTGTCTTTTCTGGTCTCCCTGTCATTATATCAAAACACTTTTTCAGACGTCCACCTTGCATGTCCTATCAATTTCTTGCAATCTGTCTCAATACATGTGGTCTATTTGCTTCTTACAACAACTTGGTTCCTAGCTCACTATCAGGGCATTCTAACACTATGACACTGGAATCATTTACTTCCACCAAGATACAAACAATACTTCCACCTAGACACACTCACTTGAACGATTCAAGATACTACCGGACACTCTTGGGAAACATTGATGAAATTTGAGACACAACTTCATGGTTAACACAAGATGCAACAAGTACACCTCTAAAGGATCAAAAGTGCCTCCTAAATTGCCACACTTTCAAGTAGAAACATCTTACAGTTCCCTACTCGATCTAGACTCTCCACAAATGGATAGATACACTCGTGAATGGAGTGCAACTTTTGAAGAATATGACAATATAAAAAGCCAAAAGCACAAAGATATCAATGAAAATCAAGAAACCAAATTTGAACATCCTCCATTTGGACTGGATAGTGAGGGGGATATCCCTAAAGATGAGTACAATAAAATTAAACAAAGCAGGAGGTTCCATAAGATAATGGAAAGGATAATTGATGAGGATAAAGAGAAATACTTTCTTCACCTGGCATCCACCAGTGTAAAATTACCCCTGGATTATGATGTGGAAAAGCTCAAAGAAAAGGAGGTACCAGATCCTATATCCATTCTCACCAAGAAACTCACTTTGATGCAAACAGAGCTCACGACCCTCAAATAGGAGAATGATAAACCCAAAATGAAATACTCTTTGGATACTATTTGTCCATTTCCTTTCGACAAGAGTATCACTATGGTTTCATTTCCTCCCAACGTGGCATGGCCAAAATATGACAAGTATATAGGAGAGACCGATCCACATGACCATGTTTGAGAGTTTTGTGCTCTTAGCATAGAATACATGCATGAACCTACTTACCTCATGCGACTATTTCCTGGAAATCTAGGAGGAAACGCCATGTAGTGGTTCTCAAAACTTACACCCATGGTCAAAAATTTTGAGGAGTTGATTCAACAAATTTATTCAACATTACTCCTATAATATCCAACATGATGTGAATATGATGGATCTATGTAATAATAAACAAAAAACTGGTGAATTATTTACACACTTCCTTGAAAGATGGAGGAAACTCTTTGCACGGTACTCTAGAGCTATTCCTAAATCTGAAAAGATGGAAATCTATGTCAATAACTTGATACCAGAATTGAACTACGCATTACAAATGCAAGACTCGCCTATCTTTGATAGGATGATTCAAAACACCCTCTGTATCGAAGAAGTTATGGTAAAAAAAGGGGACATCACTCTTCAAAGTGAAAACAAACCTAACAACTCCAACTCCAAACCTAAATGGTGGAAATAGAACAAATTTTTTCAATGATGGTGTGGTAGACACATCCAATGTTGGTCATAAAATTGAAGTATTCAATCTAACCAATAGTATGCAAGCAAGAAAGGATGACAAGGTAACAACCCCATACCCAAAGCAAACAATGATAATAACAAGAGTTAGACATGGACTTCAAAACCTCAAATAATATTCACTCCTTTTGGAGAACCCCTTGAGACTATTCTAAAAATACTATTGGATAACAAAGTTCTCACTATCCCTGATTCCAAACCATGGGAACCAATGGTCAAACCTAGATGGTGGGATGATAACTCCTACTGTGTCTTTCAAAAAAACAAAGGACACAAGGCTAATAATTGCCTCAAGCTTAAACATGTTATTCAAGACCTCATTGAAGGAGGTAAGATCAAAGTGGAAAGACACACTACCAATGAAGATCATACAACATTCAATAAACCATCTCCTAGTTATGACAAAGGGGAAAATCTAAAGGGAAAGGTAATGAAGTAAACTACACCTACTCCAAAAATGATAATGTGATCAATATGCTAGACGTTAAAATTGAATGAATTAATGTGGTCACAATCAAAGGTGTTTCTTTCCAATCGAATGTGATAACTCAGGGCCAAGCCCAAGTCATGATCAAAGGACCCAATTCTTCCTCAAAACCAGCATCAACATCCAAGGTTCCTATCGTTACTATTCCTAAACCAGCAATGAAACACGTGGTTAATATTCCTGGAGAAAAGTATGACTTGGTTGACCAATTGCAATGAACCTCTGCCAAAATTTCCATCTTCAAGTTGCTCAAGATATCCATAGTACATAGGGAAATCATAAAACAATCTCTACATGCTTCTAACATCCCAAAGGTCCTTGATATAGACAAATTCCAAGCGATGGTCAATCACATCTCAGTGCCACATTACCTTTCCTTTTTTGAAGAGGATGATAAATCATCAACCCATCCACATAATCAACCCCTCCATATTGAATTCCTCATTCATAAATCCCGTGTTAGACATGTATTGATAGATGGAGGCACAAGATTGAATATTTGTACACTTAATCTCATCAAAAAGCTGGGTCTCTCAAAATAGACCATTGACTCTAGAAGAAAAATAACTATCAAATATTATGACAAGGAAGAAAGATCCTCTAAAGGTCTTATTATTCTACCCATCAGAGTCAGACCAATTGAAAGAAATTTTGGCAAAACCTTACAACTTGAAGAAACAAGTATGGGAGAGTACAAGCTAGACCTGACTCCCTCACTGATAGAGTTACCCATATCACTGAGATCCTATGGAAGACCCTCCTCATCTTTCACACATAATTAATCAAAGGATCTAGAAATACACAAAGCAACAGGCATGGTAAAGGCATCCACATCTTCTTTAGATAACACAAAAGAACAGGCAGTCTTGGACTGGCTTTACAAAAGAGAACTGGCAAAAGCTGAGGTCAAACATGTAGAGATATCCCCAAAACAGTATGGTAAAGGATATGATTTACTCAAATAGATGGGATACAAAGGAAAAGGACCTCTAAATGACACAGGAAGAGGACTTATTGAACCTATACACATGGAGTTCTGGAATACCTGAGACAAAATAGGACTGGGTTTTCATACTAAATCTGACAAACCTACTTCAAAAGATAGCCCAGCCTCTGACAAAGGGAGTGATGAAACAGATGAGATAGAACTAGAACCATGGCCTTAAGAAATATTATTACATGTTGGTACATAGAATCCTAAATATCAAGGAGAACGCTATGTAGCAAGCTTTGAGGTACCACAAGATCTTCACACCCCTTTGTTAGCACAACCTCCCATTCAAGAGGTAGGAGACTCAACAACAGATGGTTGAAAGATACCATTGATAGCAACAACTACTACAAGCACATTGCAATGATGGGATTCACATCCTAACTGGGGGAAGTTGGTAACAATCACCCATATCCTTGATCTACCACACTTTGATCCGCAAGTGGCTAATTATGTACACCAGATAACTATTGTTGAATACTTAAATAGATCTGATGATGAAATAACTAACTCTCATGATTATGAATGGGATGAGCTATCTATCACCACAGAAGATATTGAAATAGATACAATTCACATGTTTGTGGCTCCCTTAGCTCCTTGTGAATAGTCTAACACTACTCCCAATGACACTGATAATCTTGAAGTAGAGGAAGAGATCCTTCTCCCTGTCATGGATGGAGAGACTAGTGCTTTCCTAAGTCTAGAAGAAGTTCAAAGGCAACAAGAAAGAAGCCTCCATTTACGGAGAGATGAAGATGATAGTTCTACCGATGAGTCACTAGATTTTGGTATGCATATAACTAACAATGACCCTTTTATAACGATCTCACTCTTATTGATCTAAACGTTGAAGAAACTAACTTAACAGGACATGTCATGTTGGTTAATGGTCTTGATACTAACGCGATGTTGTCCTTCCTAGAGTTTGATTCCTTGTCTTTAATAAACCCCAACCTAATTGATTGGACTAGTGCGGATCCTACTCCTATCCTTGGCTTCCCCAATGAGTACACCTTGGCCTGTTATTTAAATGCTTGTGAACCTTACCCTTCTTCCACCAATGCAAGGAGAAAGAACATGTCATGGAAGGATATCAGGTTTCTCAGTCAAAAATTGAAAAAGAAAAAGAAAAAGGGAATTGATGGTGAAAACCACGTTGTAGCAGTGTCAAATCCTAAAATAGTAAAAACAAAAGACATATCCAATGGTGAAAACCTCTCAGAGGTGCCAAAGGGTGAGACTCATGATATCCTCCCCAAAAAATTTTCAAGAGAGGTCTTCAGTTCTGATACAACCAACATAGCCAGTTAATTTGGGCACAATTGAAGATCCTCAAATAGTACACCTTGCACAATCTTTGTTAAAAAAAGGGAAGACATAGTTCATAGAGTTCCTGAGGGAAAACAAGATCAACTTTGCATGGTCTTATATGGATATGCCTAGACTAGATCCTAATCTAATCATGCACCACTTATCTATAGCTCCCAGGATCAAGCCCGTGAAACAAAAACTTAGAAATATGCATCCTCATGTTGCACTGCTATTAAACACAGAGCTAGAGAAATTGTTAAAATCTAGATTTATCAGAGTCATTCCCTACGCAGGATGGATCTCCAATGTGGTCCCAGTGTCTAAATCCAATAAATCTATCAGGATATGTATAGACTTTAGAGACTTAAACAAGGCATGTCCTAAGGATGACTTCCCACTACCTAACATTGACATGATCATAGACCTCACAGCAGGATACCAAATGTATTCCTTAATGGATGGATTCTCGGGCTATAATCAAATAAAAATTTCCCTTGAGGATCAAGAGAAAATTGTATTTACATGTGTATGGGGAACCTTTTGCTAGAACGTCATGCCATTTGGGTTAAAGAATGCCGGTGCAATATATCAAAGGGCAATAACCACTATATTCCATGACATGATCCATTAAAACATGGAGGATTACGTGAATGACACCTTAGCTAAATCCAAAGAAAGGACCACTCATATTGATGATCTAAGAAAGATATTGGATCAAATGGAGCAATTTCAACTTAGGCTCAATCCAAAGAAATGTGCCTTTGGCATCCAATCAGGAAACCTCTTAGGGTTTATAGTTTCAGCAAAAGGAATTGAGGTAGATCCTGCAAAGGTCAAAGCTATTCTAGAGATGACTACTCCACACAACATCAGTCAAATGAGGACATTGCAAGGGAGACTTCAATCAATCAGGAGGTTTATGTCACAAATTGCTGACAGAGCACAACCCTTTACCAAATTACTACATAAAGGGGTCACCTTCAAATGGGATGAGCATTGTGAAGCAAACTTCAGAGAATTAAAAGGATACCTGGCTACTCCTCCTATTCTTATGGCACCTATTCATGGAAAACCATTACTCCTGTATATTTCAGCTACAACTACATCATTAGGGGTATTATTAGCATAAGAGGATGAAACAAAGAAAGAAAGAGCTATCTACTACATCAGTGGAACATTAGTCTCCTATGAGCTTAATTACATCATTATTGAAAAATCATGCTTAGCAGTCATCTTCGTATCACATAAATTGAGACACTACATGCTCTCACATATAGTAAGGCTCATTGCTAAGATTGATCCTTTGAAGTACCTTTTGAGCAAAATAGCATTAACAGGATGATTAGCAAAATGGGTCCTCATTCTAAGTGAATTTGACATTGATTATGTGGATAGGAGAGCTATTAAAGGAAAAGTCCTCGCTAATCAACTAGCTGATTCACCACTTCAAGATGATGAACATCTAAGGATTGAATTCCCTGATGAAACAATTATGCATCTAACTGAGTACCCATGGAAGATGTAATTTGATGGTTCTTTCACACAACAAGGATCTGGAGCAGGAGTTCTCTTTATAACTCCTCAAGGTTACAATATACCCAAGTCTTACAAATTGATGTTCCCATGCATGAACAACATTTTAGAATATGAGGCATTGGTAAATAGTATCAAGCTCGCCATAGAGTGGAAGGTTATAGAGTTAAACGTGTATGGTGACTCCCAGTTCATCATCAATCAAGTCAATAGATATTACCAAATAAAAGATGGGAATTTGATGCCCTACAGACAACTAGTTGATGACTTGAAGAAGTACTTCATCTTCATCACATTCTAGCAGATACCCAGAATAGAGAACAAAGTTGCAGACGCTATGGCTACATTGGTGTCCATGTTACAACTAGAGGAACATCAGTTTCGTTATGACTTCTTGGTGGAAGAACTCTCCTATCCTGACTTTGATACCCCTAAATACCAAGTAATCTATGTTTTGAACACCCCAAACCCATCTCGGTATGCCAATATCATTGCCTATCTCACTAACCAAACTATTCCTAATAATCTATCTAGAAATGAGAAAATAGCCTTGATTAGGATAACATCACATTATGTCCTCATAAATAATAACTTATATCGATGAGGTCTCGATGGTATGCTTCTTAGATGTTTAGAACTTGAAGAGTCTGATCTCACATTAAAAGAAGTCCACGAAGGTGTATGTGGATCACACTCAAATGACTTTTCATTGGCTAAGAAACTACTCAGAGTTGGTTATTATTGGCCTACCATGGAAAAGGATTATATTCAATTTTCCAAAACATGTCATAAATGCTAGACATGTGGAAATCTCATCCATGCTCCTGCCATAGAACTTATACCTTTCATTACACATTGGCCATTTCAGAAATGGGCCTTGGACTTGGTTGTACAAATATATTCCAATTCTTCAAATGGACACAAGTTCATCATTACAACCTTTGAGTATTTCACGAAGTGGGTCGAGGTCATGCCACTAATCAAAGACACTAGAAAATAGGTGGCTATGTTCATTCTGAACTACATTATCTGTAGATATGGGATACCCTCTTCAATTGTAACAGACAATGGGGGCCAATTTAAAAATTAAGACATTGATCACCTTTATGAACAGTTCCACATCACTCAACATTGCTCCTCAATATATTATCCTCAAGGTAATAGACAGGCTGAGGCATCTAATAAAAAAATTCTCAAGATCCTACATAGAACTGTAAGTAAGTCTGGAAGAGACTGGAATCTACAACTAAATCTGGCACTATGGGCCTACAAAACAAGCATCAGAACACCAACTGGAGCCATGCCATTTCTCTAGTCTATGGTGCTAAAGTAGTACTACCTATTAAGGTTGAAATCCCATCTTTACAGATATCTTTACAAGGTCTTGTTACTGATAAGCATTACCACATCGATAGGGTGAATTATTTAGACCTACTAGATGAGTGTAGACAACAGGCGTTCAATCATCTGAAGGTGTACCAAGCATGTATGTCCAAAGGCTACAACAAGAAGGTCAAACCATGAACATTTGAAGTGGGTGATCTCATCTTAAAGGAAAATCCTAAGAACCAGCCTAACGGAGAGCAGAAGGGAAAATTTGAACATAATTGGCTGGGACCTTATTTTATCAGTGCTACTTTCGAGACTAGAGCTTATTAGTTGGCTACACCTGAGAGAGACGTTCTTCCAGATCCTATCAATACTCTACATATAAAGAGGTTCTACACTTGATGTTTGACTAGTAGAGCCTATAAAGTGAAATAGTTCTCACAAAATACCAAAAACATTCAGAACATTGATCTTAGAAAAAATCCCAAAATAGTGGAAAAGGTCTTGAAGAAAGGTATCCTTGGTGAAAACCTGGTAAACAGGTGCCTTGATACTACAAAAAAATTCAATAAAGCAAAAATAGAAAAAGAGAAAAGTGCCTTGATAACAACCTAGTAAAACAGGCATCTTGGTCGCAAAAAGAAAGCAAAGATCTTTCCAAGTGGTGAAAACCTAGCAATTAGGTGTCACTTGTGTTCTGCGCTCCATCTATCAATGCATTACTGATAGTAAACCTTCACGATTACACCTATGCTAAAATGTTGACTTTATTTCCTAAACAACTATCTTATCCTTGCTTGGGATTTGTCTGTATTTTTGTCTTAGGATCAAGTCAGTCTACACTAGGGGAATCTTTTCCAGTATAATAGGTTGTGTATGCTAGGTCTTCATAGATGGTTTGTCTTTTGATAAGACACTTTCTGATACTTCCACTACCACTATCACTTTCACGGCACAAGGGTGACACGAACATTGTTGGAAACAATTGTTTAATTGTGTGTTGTCCTTGATGTTACACAAATGTCATATCAGTCATTAGACAGAGTCTACCGAGCTAAGAATTTTGGAAATATGGATGGAGTAACTGAGAGGGGAGGGGTGAATCAGTTACCACAAAAATAAATCCACAAGTCCCTTAGATGTCTTCAATATATATTACTGTTACTCGGTAAATTAACCTTTCATTGTTCATTAAACATTCATAGTTATTGATATGCATAAAACAAATAACATGAACACAAGTAACATGAGTAACGCCAGATATAACGTGGAAACCCAATTTGGGAAAACCACCAATGTAACTAGTTACTGATTTTCACTCTTCTGAAGTGAGCTTTGTTAGGAGCCAACCCAGTTAAAGGTTACAAAACACACTGTTAGGTGTGACCCTGTTAGAGGATTTAAACACCCTGTGAGGAGTGGCCTTGTGAGAGGTCTTTAGAACAATTCAACTGAATTGCCAC
>MU227649.1:13581188-13596874 GCA_018584345.1 Thuja plicata
CCAATGATATCATCTTTTGAATGATACCTAGATGTGAATTTTGAAACTTTTGGTGTGACATCCTCATCTATAATCTGTGATACTTCTTTTCTTGATTCAGGTTCATTACATGAAACATCAATGCAATTGAACATTTCTTCAATAACAGTTTCTTTACTATGATGCCTGGGTTCATCCTCAATCATAGGTGCACATTCATAGCACCTCTCTTGAACCATGAACTTCTCATCAATCTTTACATGAGTAATTTCAATTATCTTCTTTAATCTTAAATTGAAACATCTGTATGCTTTTCTTTTAGTAGAATAACCAAGGAAAATGCCTTCATCACTTCTAGCATCAAACTTACCAACACCATCATCTCTTTTCATGTAGCACTTTCTGTCAAAGATTATGCAGTATTTTACTATAGGTACCTTACCAAACCAAAGTTCATAAGGTGTCTTATCTACACCTGGTATTAGTTGTGTTCTGTTGATAGTATAGACTACTGTATTGACTGCATCTCTCCAATAGGTGTGCGCATATTTTCCTTCAATCATCATAGTGTGTGCTATATCAAGTATGATCCTGTTCCTTCTTTCTACAATCCCATTCTGCTGAGGGGTTCTAGGTGCACTCAACTATCTTTTGATTCCATGTTCTTCACAGTAGTCATAAAACTGGTCAGAGGTGAATTCTCCTCCTCTATCTGATCTCAGACATTTTAGTTTTATCCCAGATTCATTCTCAACCTTAGCTTTGAATATTTTGAACTTCTCAAAGGCTTTAGAATTCTCCTTTAAGAACACAACCCAAATCATCCTTGAAAAATCATCAACAAATAAAATGAAATACCTTTCTCCATAGTATGATCTAGTTTGAGTAGGACCACATAAATATGTATGCACTAGGTCTAACTTGTTTTCAGCTGAGTTCTGCTTACTTCTGAAAGAGCTCCTTACATGCTTTCCCATAACACATTCCCTGCACATTGTGTCAACTGGTCTTGCAATAATTGGAAGATCTCTAACTACCTTGAAATTGCTTATCTTTACTATATTATCAAAATTGATATGACAGAGTTTCTTGTGCCATAACCAACTGTCATCCACTTTTGCAACATAACAACTTACATATGAATTGAGTTGAAAAACATTACCTTTTATCTTTGAGCCTGATGCAATTATGTCTCCTTCTTTGTTGCTAACAATGCATTTTTTGTCTTTGAATTCCAAATGATAACCTTTGTCAAGTAGCTGTCCAACACTTAGTAAATTGTGATGTAATCCATCAACATACAGAACATCATCTATCTTATTCTTTCCATCTAGGGTGATATATCCTCTACCTATGATGGGTTTGGGAGTGTTATCTCCAAATATAACCATACCACCTTTGTACTTGTCTAGATGAACAAATCTATCTTTATCACCTGTCATGTGATGAGAGCATCCGTTGTCAATGATCTAATCAGTTCTGATGTCTGCTTTGGAAGTTAGGGCTAACTCATGTGCTTCCTTTTCATCTTCAATGTCCATTTCCTCCAATAATTTTTCCATGTCTTTAAGGGAAAAAAATCCAATTTCATCTTCTCCTGAATCTTCATCAGTTACACCTTCTTTAGCATGATATCATTCCTTTCTATATTTTGGTTTATAATCAGATCTGAATTTATTTACTCTTGTGGGACACTTGGATGAAAAGTGACCAATCTTGTTGCATGAAAAACATTTGAATGGAAACTATTATTCATACTTGCCTTTTCCTTTCTTTTCTCTTTTGGAAATCATGGCAATGGTTTCTTCTAGTTCTTCATCAACTTCTTCTTTCTTAGTATTGCTAGAGATGTGTAAGGGTTTCTTACCATGGACTAAGGCTTTGAAGTCTATTTCACTTTTGGGCTCAGTCTTCAATCTTGATATCTCAAATGCAGAGATTTTATAGATCAAAGTCTCTCTCTTGAAGTCTTGTGAAAATTGCATGGTTTACTCTAGAATATTGATCTTGTTCTCATAGTTTGTTGTTAAAGTAGTCAACAACTTGTCCATTATGTCTTCTTCTAATATTTCTCCACCATTATTTATGATTCCAGAAACTGCTTCATTTATCCTTTGATTATAGGCTCTGGTGTTCTCTTTAGGTAACATCTCAAGATTGTTGTATTTCTTTTTCCATGTTTTCTTGCATGCATTCTTTGCTTGAACATCTCCTTAAAACATGTCTTCTAAATAATTCCATATTGTGTATGCCTTGTCTACTTTCTTGATCTCAGAAAATTCACTGTAAGATAGTGCACTTATAAGGGCTTCTTTGGCAACTGCATTAGCTCTGAATGTATCATTTTTTTTACTAGTAGCATCATCTCTTGATAGGTATTTTAGAGAGGGAATAAAAAATTCTTGTGTGGCTATCTCAAATATGTCAAAACCAACACATTGTAGATAATTCTCTCCATCAAACTTAGGACTCTCTTTTCTGAAGTATGCCATGTGATCTACCTTAAGCTGTTAGGCTTTCTCTTCAAGGCACTTGGCTCTGATACCAATTGTTAGAATAGTCCCAAAGGATAACTAAGAGGGGGGGGGTGAATCAGTTATCATCTAATTTAATTTTATTCTTTTATTAACTCCAGAGTACAATAAAGTAAATGCACATTCAGATAACCGAATAGACAACACCATAATTTGGTTATGGGGAAACCAGATGGTAAAAACCCCAGTGGGAATTAACACCCACAATGAACTATACTTGTTTATAATAATCCCTATTAGAATATCTTACAACCCTATTAGGAGTTCTTATTTACAATGCAATAAGTATAGTGACTTGGTTAAGGGTCAAAACCTGTTAGGAGTCTTTTACAAATAACCCAGTTAAGGGTGAGGACTCACTGTCCAAAATCTCACTGCTTCAATTGTGAAGGCTAAAACCTTTTGTAGAACAAATATACACTATATCTGATGATGATATATAGAGTAGACCTACTATCTTGATCAGTCCCAATGTATTGTAATCTTCCACTACTTCTTCACATAGATCCTTGATGAATGAAATACATCTGATATTATGCTCTGCACTTTTCCTATATCTTTTCTTATCATTCACACTTAGCGTTCCACAAATGAACTACTATAAGTATCTTCCTCAAAGTATGAGATCATGGGAACTATTAGGAAACTCTTCATAACATCCTTGTCAGCTTTACTAATCATGCAAGTATAATTACAACCACACAATATAAGCTGAATAGATGCGACGCTTCACAAAGTCGGCCTCACCTAATTCACTCTAAAAATGCAATCTTGTTGAAACACGTTCAACTCCTTTAGATAACTCTCTTCATCTCATAACTAAACTTGAATATACACACGCATATCTCAAAGATAGGTACAACTCAAGAACCAATGCAAATGCATCAGCTCTGTACAAACAACCTCCAGAAACTGTAACTTCCATCTAACAGAATTACACAACACAACTGAAACTTCATATCTAAGTCTGCATGTATGAAAAAAACATAAACAACATGTCTACAACATGATTATAACTGCACAAGGCTTGATAACATAATTTTGATAAGTACATATAGAACACTGTTGTATATTATATGTTGTCATCAATGACAAACATACAATCAAAAAACTTGCCAGAAGTAAATCTCCAACATCCACTACCACTGGCAACATCTGCATGGAAACCCATAGCACCACCACCCCTATCATCTCCACTATCCTCCCCCTAGAGGAGGATGCCTCTCATCCCTACCTCCAACTCCACCTCTGTCTCTCCCTCCATGCCTACCAGTGCCCTTGTCTCTCTAAGCTCTTCCTCTCCCTCTGGGTGGGTGCTCATCCAGATCATAATCTATAGGATCCTCTATATGAGGAATGACCTCCTCTGGCATTGTGAATCAAGGGAATGGATATTGAAGCATCTCTACTATATATCCATTCAAGGAGCTTGCATCTACAACATCCAGGTAGTCCAAATCTACTCCAACCATGTCCCTAATCTCCTAATGGGAAGTCTCATAAATAAGCTGGGCACCCCACAATGGTGCCTCGTCTCAAATCTGGGCATATACGATAATGTCGTGTGTCCTTCCCTATCGTCTATCATACTATCTCAGAACTTGGGAGTGCATGAACTGCTCTACAATGTATCTGGTCCGTCCAATGAGGTACCTGTTCTAAAATAAAAAAGGAACCTATCGAGCATCTGAGGTCCACTCCTCACAATCCAAATATGGCCACCAGACAACCTCAGTCATATCATCAAAGAGCCATTGCCAGTACTCTACCTTGCCCAGATGGGGCCACTGAATAGGACCTGCATACATATATA
Source organism: Thuja plicata (assembly GCA_018584345.1). Lineage (NCBI taxonomy): Eukaryota > Viridiplantae > Streptophyta > Pinopsida > Cupressales > Cupressaceae > Thuja > Thuja plicata. Next base: position 13,585,515 of record MU227649.1, read on the forward strand.
CATAGGCCTATTCTAGTGCCCATTGTCTATCTACTATCGGCCATGTAACAAGGATGTGCTCCCAGGCCCAAATCTGAAGAATCAATATACCTACGGTCATGCTCCAAGTATAATTATATACAATCTATGCAACTCTCGGTACATATGGGCTAAGATGTAACTACCCCATGCAAATCTTCATTTGTGGGTAACCATCTGGTCTAGCATGTCCACCCATCTGACCAAGAACCCATGTGGACCTCTGTCTGGCATTAGGATGCCACCTATCAAACCTCCTAAGTACACAGATAATCAATCATAATGATCGACCATGTAGTCCCATGAGAGGTATCTTTGATCGATGGTGTCATCCTGGAAATATCAACGAGCTGCTCCAATCACCATGACATACGTCACCTCGAAGCGCACCTCATGACCAATAATTGAAACATGCAGTATGTGTCACACGTCCTCTAGAGTCATTATCATATCCCCAGTCGGGAGATGGAAGGTGTTGTGCTCTAAGTGTCATCTCTCAACAAGAGAAGTCAACAACCCTTGTTTTACCCCTATATTAGGTAAACCTATCAAAGATCATAATTCGCAGCAGACTACTGTCGCATTCTCCTCAGCTGATAATAGTCTAGACAAGGCAAGCACACAACCTAGATATGTGCCTCTAAAAGAAACTACCTCAAAATATGCCTATTTTTGACACATACAAAGATAAAATTAGTGTTCTATCTACAACAAAGATGCACACTCCTAATTAGCTAAGTAATTCAAGGTCCATGACAAGCAAACATGTCGAAATGGCTAAGTTCCTAAGTCTACAAATGAGATGTGATCTTGAAAAGATAGGGTGTGATCTCTTTTACTGGATGTGAACCAAGAAATACTGGATGCGAACCAAGAAATATAGGATGCGATTGAAATCACAGGGTGCAATCCCTGAAATATGGGATGAAACCCTAAAAGTAGGGTATGATCCTGAAAGGATAGGGTATGACACAAAACCAAAATTCAACTAAAACAAAGGGAAAAATAGACAAACAGATGTGATCCAAGACATCCTTCATGTGATGCAGAAATATGGAAAAACCAAATATGATCCTGAAAATATGAGATGCGATGCGGGTTTGACAGGGTGCGATCTGGAATCCTGGATGTGACCCATAATTGCAAAGGCTCTACAAGCTACAAAAATGCATGAAATTCAAAATTGCAAAATTCACGAGGTAGTTTTATGAGTACTTACCGGATGTGGGTAGTCAGTCGGACGCTGATGTTGATGACTGAGCTCAAAACAATGTTTATGCACGGGGACCACCATCTTCTTTGCAGAGCTCTCAGAACTACTATGGATAAAAGTGAAAATGAATAGTAAAATGGTAATTTTTGAGCTATATATTGGTCTTTTGAGCTATTTAGGGATTCCAAAATTCCTCCTAGGCAATTGAAACTCCATTTATGTTCTCCTTTTGATTAATCGAGAACCAAATTGAAGGTTCCTAAGGTGTTTTACACAGTACACTACTAACATTTTTGTGACAACTCCTGAAAATACAAATTTGCTACATTTGTTTTGGAAAGCCATCAAAATGCACATCTCATCATAAATCTTGGTTCGAAATCATTTTATCAGTCCCACCACTCACATTTTTACATGATTAACTTGGTATACCATGTGTTTATTCTTAAACACACCCACTTTTTCACTTCTTCTAATCCATGCTTTCCCATCCTACCACTTCCTGCAAGTGATACATTCTTTCCACTAACAAATTTTATTATTTTCCTTCAATTTCATTCTCAAGTGGGCATGATCACACTATCATCAATCAAATTCTTTCTTGAAACAACATTAAAATGACTTCTTTATCAAACAAACAAAGGGCATGACAATTTCCTTGACTAAGTCAAAACTGTTGGATAGAAAGCTTTGGTTCTCATAAGCTGGATATCCTATGTTTCCTCATTTTAAAAGATTCTTATTAAGCTCTTGGCAGCTTCATACTGACTTTTGGATGACAACCAAGTTTGAAATCAGTATTATCAATCTTTGGACGAAAACCAAGTTCAGAATTGGTATCTTTAAAATCTTTTATTGATCTTTGTACGACAACAAAGTACAAAGTCAATTCTATTAGTTTAGTTCAATCAAGTCCAAGACTGATCTCATCAGGCATTTTGTTTGATCATGAGTGAAATTCTCAATCTTTATGAAGTCAAAATCAAAAACTTTCTTTGAATCAATGTGTTTCTCGCACATCAATTCAAAGAGGGGCAAATGTAACCACCTGGATTTGGTCTGTTCTGACTATAGACCCTATTTTCCCTAAGTGTGATCATACCCCCAATTATGTCATGACAATGTTACATTGACATAATTCATTTTAAATCAAATTTAATATCTTAGGTGATTTTTATCACTAAATTATATTAACTACGACAGCCATACAATTTAAACCAATTAACACAAATCAAATTCAAAACATGGCTATAGTATTTAGTCATAAAGGAATTAAATAAACCTCAATATGTCTCATCACTTGCAAATGAACCCATTCCCCCAGCCTAAGTAATTTAATTAAATTGGCTATAGTCCTATTGATTATTAAAAAGAAATAAAATGCTTAAATATTTAATATTCCTATTTTTGAATGAATTAAATAAGTTTAATTCATTTCATTAATATTCCTCTAAACCCCAACCTAACCTACTTCAACCACTTTAAATCTAGATTCAAACCCATCCCAACCTATTCACCCCATGCTAAATTTAATCCTAATCCTAATTCTATTCTAACCCACCTTCTAATGTTGTCACATTCCATTAAGGAATGATTAAGGACTCCACCCACTTGAGAAAGTCAAGGAATCTCAAGATTCCTTTCCTCAAGTCCACTTTCTCAAGCCACCCTCTTACACCCTTCCCATGCTTCTTTAAGGCTCTCATTAATGCCTCATTAATGTAGATCCCTTAAGCCCATGTCTCCACCATGCCTATTGAATTCCTTTGGCATTTATTGCTCTTACACACCATTAATGAGTTTTTCAACTCCATTAATGCACCTTCTACCCCCTCTCTCTCCTCATTCTTCTATGTTTTTTAGCACAAATAAGCCCATAACTTATATTAAAAATGCATTGTTATGCTGTTAGGATTCATATAGACTCATATTCCATTTAGTTTCTCATGTTAATGCATTGTTATTATGTTCATTTTAGAGCTAAAAATACATGTTTTCTTATCATTTAGTTTTTTTTAACTCAAATCTTTCATGCTAAGTTGTATATGTCACTGATAGTAGCATAATCAGAGGGCTATTATGTTTCTTATCACACTCTTCTTAGTTAGAAAACAATAGGTCAATTTTAATTTCTTTATATGCTCATCTAACCATGTTTTCCACTAATGCAATGACCTATTGAAGTGTTGTGTCTCTCTTAACAGGTACAAAATTCACACACAACCACTGTCTCTTCTTAAAGTACACCTCTAACTCCTCGGATATCATTGACTACTTCTTTGATTCTATAGCTATACTGAGTGATTTTTCTCCTTCTTTCATCCTTAGGTCATCAAACCTCCCTCTTATAATTTCTGCCTTGGCTCTGAGTACATTAGCATCTCCTCCATGTACCAGCTTCAATTTATCCCACATTTTATTTGCAGAGGTGCAGGTTTTGACATCTTCAAGAAAAAAGGTAGGGATGACAGGATTTGAACTTGCGACATTTTTTACCCAAAAAAAATGCGCTACCAAGCTGTGCTACATCCCTTTTAATCGTGAGTATTTTTATTCGATATTTTATATTAATAATTTATTTTTTGTTTTCTACATTTATCTGCCTTGAATCCCACGTGAATAGATTGTATACATGGAAGAAATCATGTATAAGATGTCTATTTATTGACAGTACTTGATTACTATCACATGTTCTATTAAAACAAAAAAAAAAAGAATTTGTGCAAATACAAATATCTATTTGCAATTACTCGTAAACTACGGGTGTAGTTGACCATATAATATATCTATCATTCTTGAGAAGGAGAACTTATTAACAATGCAAGATATAAAAACATATCTATCCACAGCGCCTGTGTTAGCTACTTTATGCTTGGGATTTTTAGTCGGTTTATCAATTGAGATAAATCATTTTTTCCCAGATGCCCTAACTTTTCCCTTTTTTGACTTTCATTTTCCTCTCCTGCGAACCCTAAAGAAAAAATGATGTTAGATTCATTTCCTTTTCTTCTTGGATAAAGAAAAATAAATTAGATTCAATCTCTTTAGAATTCAAGAGGGGGGTGAAGTTAGGATAAGATAAAAGTAAAAATCTAGATCCAAAAGTTACTCAATTAGTAAACTACTTTTTAATCTTAATTAAAGATTTTATTACTTATCAAACTCAACATCAGAGAGTGAGGAAGAAATTTCTATCACCATGCAATTATGCTCATGCTTTTCTCTCAATTTCTCAAGTGTGTGAGGTCCTATAGGTAGCACATATTCAGTATTTAGGTATTGAGTAACATCATTACCAATACCTGATAGGTGGAGTCTTATTCTGATTTTCCATGATGCAAATTTGTCTTTATTCAACTTGGGCACATCTCATTTGTTCATCTTGTGATCTTTTTCTTGAGCTACCAAACTCCCTTTCTAAGCACACAAGCTCCGATACCAATTATTAGAATAACTGATAGGGGGGTGAATCATTGGCCTCAAAAATATTCCAATAAATCAACCCAAAAACTTTATACCAAAATATTAAGCCTCTAGTTATCTTCAGTCCTACAAGATAAATGACTTCAAACAATTTAACAATTAACTACTGCTCGAAGTTCATTTTTAAACCTTATTCTTACTGTTTACCAATTAGCAGTCTTTCATTTACCAAAAATTGTAAACTAATTAGTGTATACTGATCAATCTTGAATTAGTTATGTGTAATGAAAAACACTAAAGTAATGACTTATAAACACATTGACACATAGATTTTTAATTTGGAAACCCTGTTAAGGGAAAAAAAAAACTACTTGGGACCCATAACCCAAAATTTTCACTCTTCTGAAGTGAGCTCGGTGAGGAGCCAACCCTGTTAAAGGTTACAAACACAATGTTAGGTGAGACCTTGTTAGAGGATTTAAATAGAATAGTTTGTCACTTGATATCGGGCATTTCTATGCTACCTTCTATGACCAAACTGAGTGTAGTTTGTCAAATGGTATCTGGAATCTCATTCTATCTTCATGATCAAAATTTTTGATACTCCTTGGGATGTATCTCATTATAGAAAAGATTGTTAAGTCCTTCTTAGTTAAGAGACTTTCTGAAATCAATAGTTAAACTAAAATAGTAAATGATATGTTCACTCATACAACTTAGACTTCCAGATTTTCAGATCTATTGTAAGCTCATAATACCTTTCTAATCAATGTATCTTTTCAATAACTTTGCTCCACTTTTTTATTCTCAGTGATGTTGTGCTTCTCTGTTGCTCGGTGTCCACAAAATTCTTTAGATCTTTCCTCAGCTTGATTGATCAAGACTGTATGAAGTTTTTCTTCATCAATTTCTCTTCAACATCCTCTTTCTCTACTCACTCTTCCCTTATTCATAATGAATTAGATTGTCTCTTTATAGACATGATATAACTATTTCCCACTTCTTGATTTTCTTGTTCTTGGAGTGATCCACAATTTTAGCCAATCTTGATTTAAAGATTTACTTCAGTTTTAACCCATAGATTTCTCCTTGACAACTGGACAAAATAGATTTAAATATTTTACTTATCTCTGGCTTTAACTTGTCGATGAAAACAATGTTAACAACCAGTTAACTCTATCTTTAGCTCTTTCCAAATAATTATTTTGTCATTTCTAAACTTCAGTTCCTTTCAGTGTTTTAACTCTTTGATAGCTTCAGTCAACACTTCGGTTCTCCTCGGGCTTCTATGTTGGGATTGTCTGTCCGTCGGGTATCACTATGAATTTCTACTCATTAGTAATGCTTGTGATTCTTCTCGTCGATAATGCTTGTTTTTTTTCTTTCTCAGGTAACACTATGACTTTTACTTTCATGTTTCTCAGTCCACCGGGTTCCACTAACCATCGGTGTTTGTAGTCACTTAGTGAATGTTGATCTTTTATGCATTACTAAAAGCATAATCTTTATCTCTCTGATTCTTTGAAGTCTTTTACACTTTATATATATATATATATATATATATATATATATATATATAACTGATCAAATTATATCAAGTTGACATCAATGACAATACAATCCATTAACTGCTTTAATGTCTTGCATTATCTTTCTATATTTCGGTGATCAACTTAACATCTTCAAACATTTAATTGGTTATATGTCATCACATTTTTATCAAGGTCCATGACTAGTTTCTATGCATAGGAGAGAAGCCTATTAATATTTCCAGCAATTTGATTCATGATGTGAATGGATTCAATAATACTAGCATTATCCCTACTGTGAAAAGGAACACAAAGAAACTAGTCAAAACCCTAACACATTTAAAGTGGGACAAGAGGGAAATGAAAATTTCTGACATCTTTTAGCAAGATGTAAGAATGATTTCTATAATTTTGGGATACAAAATTCACTACAGCAACCGACCTAATTCAGTTTCCATGGGTGTAATAATGATAGCATATAAGATGGTGAAGGAAATAGTGTAATATAACTAATGCAAAGTACCCAAATAGAAATTATTGGAGAATTTCAAGTGAATCAAGTGAGAAAAATCAAAAGAATTAAGGTTTGGATCACTACTGATACATATCTACATTCATATAGTACATAAGTTTCTTGTAATGCACCCTAGGGCATGGAAAGAAGATGAACCCACAGGTATTCAAGTGACTAACAGTTATAGAAGGAAAAATAGTGCATGGATGGATGGAGAAATCTTTGGAATGTTTAATATTCTTCAAAGCGAAATGAAGGAAAGGATGAGAATTCCTAAAGAAATGGTTGAAAGTACAAAGATACAACATGTTTCATAGTTAAAACTGATTGTATATGTTTCAAAGCAGTAGAACCTAGAAAGAAATGGAGTTACCCTATGGGTTATGAGGTTGGTGAAGAGATTCTTATCATGCAAGTAGAACATGTCCTATCTTCTAAGATTCATTCTACTAAATAAAGATGGGGCACCTATGAAGAAAATTCTGCCAAAATCAGAGATGAGAAAACTAGGGTAGTAATAAAAATGAAGATTAAGAAAATGGTTGATAATATTTTAGAGAAGGTAGGTATAAGTCATGATGAGATGAAAGAGGTTAGAAAGAAGATAGCAGAAGGAGATTCTAGATTAGTGAGAAGTCCTCTCATAGACCTTCCACCTCTGAAAGTTGTAGAGGTTTTTGATACACCTCCTATTGTGATTGATGTGTTGGAGATTTGATTCTGAACAGTTGATTGATTGTATGTTTGTCATTGATGACAACATATAATACACAGTAGCACTTCTATATGTAATTATCCATATGATGAAATGAATACTTTCATGGCTAGATACATGTTTTTGACATGTTTATTATGCTATGTTCATACACGTAGACCCAGATATGATGTTTCAGTAAATATATGTAATTCTGTTCTTGACGGTTATAGTTCTGGAGGAATAACGGTTTAAGGCCGACGTATGTAACATTTTTATTGAGTTGTGCCTATCTTCAGGATATGCATGTGTATATTCATGATGAGTTATAAGTTTTTGATATTAATCTAAAGGTGGCAAACATATTTCATGAAGATTGCAAAGTTATGGTTAATTTGGTGAAGTCGACTTAGTGAAGCGACGTGTCTATTCAGTTAGTACTTATACGGATGTAATTATGCTTGCGCGCTTAGTAGAGCTGACAAGGATGTAATGAAGATTATTCTAATAGGTCCCATGATCTCATACTTGGTGTATGTACTTATAGAAGGTCATTTGTGATAAGAAGAGTTGCAAAAGCCAGAGATAAGAAAAGCAGAGCAGAGTGTTAAAGCAGCAGAGCTATATTTATCATATGTTGATAATATATATATTGAAGTTAAAGCTTTCAGAATACAGATAAGATTGTTGTATTCATTTACAAGAGGTTAAAGCATCGGTGCACAAAAGGAGCTGATCAGACAAGTAATGTCACAAACAATAGTTCACCTTGTTGATACAGTGTGTATCAAATATCCAGAAGGTTGTAGCCTTAACCACTTGGACAGTGAGTCCACCACCCCTAATAGGGTTATTGTAAAAGACTCCTCATAGGGTCTGACCCTTAACTAGGTCACTATACTATTACATTGTAATGAACAACTCCTAAAAGGGTTGGAAGATCTTTTAACAGGGATCACTATAAATAGTATAGTTCTTTGTGGGTACTAATTCCCACCGGGGTTTTTACCATTTGGTTTCCCCGTAACCAAATGTATGTGTTGTGTAATGTGTTATCTAAATGTTCATTTACTTTGAATCAATCTGGATTAATAAGTTTAAGATAAAGATCAAGTTGCTGATAACTTATTCACCCCCCCTCTCAGTTATCCCTGAAGTATTCTAACAATTGGTATTAGAGCCAAGTTCCTTGGAGATAAATCCTAATAGCTTAAGGTAGATCAGATGGCATACTTTAGAAAAGAGAGCCCTAAGTTCAATGGAGAGAACTATCTGGATTGGAAGAACAAAATGATAACACATCTACAATGTGTTGGCTTTGAGATCTTTGAGATTGCTACACAAGAGGTTGTAATTCCATCTCTGAAAGACCTTGCAAAGGAGGATGCTAATAATAGACAAAAGGAAACATTTACCAATAATGCAATTGCCAAAGAATCCCTAATCAACACCTTATCTGATAGTGAATTTTCTAAAATCAAGAAGATTGACAAAGCATATACCATATGGAAGCATTTAGAAGACATGTTTGAAGGAGATGTTCAAGCAAAGAATTCACACAGAAAGACATGGAAGAAGAAATACAATAGTCTTGATATGTTACCAGAAGAAAACATTAGAGCTTATAATCAAAGGATAAATGAAGTAGTATCTGGAATCAGAAACAATGGAGGAGAAATTTCAGAAGAAGATATAATGGACAAGTTGTTAATTACTTTGACATCACACTATGAAAACAAGATCAACATTCTAGAGGAAACTATGCAATTCTCACAAAACTTCAAAAGAGAGACTCTAATTAAGAAAATCTCTACATTTAAGATATCAAGATTGAAGACTGAACCTAAGAATGAAACAACCTTCAAAGCTTCAATCCACGGTAAGAAATCCTCACACATCTCTAGTAATAATGAGAATGAAGAAACTGATGAAGAGCAAGAAGAAATAATTGCCATGATTGCTAAGAGAGAAAAGAAAGGAAAGGGAAAGTATGAAGGAAAACTTCCATTCAAGTTTTTTTCATGTAATAAGATTGGTCACTTTGCATCTAAATGTCTCACAAGAGTCAAGAAGTTCAGATCTGCTTACAAACCCAAATATAGGAAGGAATGTTACCATGTTGAAGAAGGTGTAACTAATGAAGATTCAGGAGAAGATGAAATTGGATTCATTTCCCTTGAAGACATGGAAAGGTTGCTTGAAGATATGGACATTACAGATAAAGAAGAAGATCATGAATTAGCCTTAATTTCCAAAGTAGATGTCAGAATTGATTGGATCATTGATAGTGGATGCTCACACCACATGACAGGTGACAAAGATAGATTTTTTCATCTAGACAAATACAAAGGTGGTATGGTTAGATTTGGAGATAACACTCCTAAACCTATAATAGGCAGAGGATCCATCACCTTGGATGGAAAGAACAAGATAGATGATGTTCTATATGTTGATGGTTTGCACCATCATCTACTAAGTGTTGGACAGCTACTTGATAAAGGTTATCATCTGGAGTTCAAATACAACAAGTGCATTACTAGCAACAAGGATGGAGACATGATTTCATCAGGATCTAAAACAAAAGGTAATGTTTTTCAGCTCAATTCAGATGTAAGTTGTTTTGTTGCAAAAGTAGATGATAGTTGGTTATGGCACAAGAGACTATGTCATATCAATTTTGACAATATAGTAAAGATCAGTAATGTCAAGGGAGTTAGAGACCTACCAAGAATTGCAAGAATAGTTGACACAATATGCAGGGAATGTGTTATGGGTAAACATGTAAGGAATTCCTTTAGAAGCAAGCAGACCTCAACTGAAAACAATTTGGACTTAGTGCATACAGATTTATGCAGTCCTACTCAAACAAGATCATACTATGGTGAAAGGTACTTTATTTTTTTTGTTGATGATTTTTCTAGGATGATGTGGGTTGTGTTCTTAAAGGAAAAGTCAGAAGCCTTTGAGAAGTTCAAAATATTCAAAGCTAAGGTTGAGAATGAGTCTGGACTAAAACTAAAATGCTTAAGATCAGATAGAGGAGGAGAATTCACCTCTAACCAGTTTTATGACTACTGTGAAGAACACAGAATAAAAAGGCAGTTGAGTGCCCCTAGAACACCTCATAAAAATGGAATTGCAGAAATGAGAAATAGGATTATACTTGATACAACGCGCACCATGCTGATTGAAGGAAAAGTGGCACACACCTATTAGAGAGATGCAGTGAACACAGCAATGCATACTATCAACAGAACACAATTGAGACCAGGCGTGGACAAGACACCCTATGAACTTTGGTTTGGTAATGTACCTATAGTAAAATACTTCAGAATATTTGGTAGCAAGTTCTACATCAAGAGAGATGACAATATTGGCAAGTTTGATGCTAGAAGTGATGAGGGTATTTTTCTTGGTTACTCTACAAAAAGCAAAGCTTACAAATGTTTCAATTTGAGATTGAAGAAGATAATTGAAAGCACTCATGTTAAGGTTGATGATAAGTTTATGATTCAAGGGAGGTACTATGAATACACACCTTTGATTGAAGAAGATCCCAGACCTAACAATAAAGATACTATGATTGAAGAAATGTTTGATTGCATTGATGTCTCATGCAATGACCCTGATTCATGCAATGAAGAACCAAAGATTATAGAGGAAGATGTCACACCTAAGGTTCCTAAGTTTACATCCTAATACCACTCTAAAAATGATATCATTAGAGATCAGAGCAGCAGTGTTTTGACCAGATCAAAAGCAAAGCATCTAACAGTGGATGAAGAGGTATTTTTACTTTCACAGATTGAACCTTTAAGTGTTGAAGATGCCTGTAATGATTCTGAATGGAAAAATGCAATGAAAGAAGAACTAGATCAGATAATCAAGAATGACACATGGGAATTGGTTCCTAGACCAAGTGATAAAAATGTGATTGGAACAAAATGGATTTTCAGAAACAAAATGAAT
>MU227649.1:13596924-13677896 GCA_018584345.1 Thuja plicata
ACACTGATACATTTTCCCCTGTGAGAAGACTGGAAGCCATAAAATTATTTTTGGCATATGCAACACTAAAAGACTTTAAAGTTTATCAAATGGATGTCAAATCAGCCTTTTTGAATGGTGACTTAAAGGAAGAAGTCTACATAGAACAGCCTGAAGGATTTAACCTTTCAAATAGACCATACATGGTATGCAGAATGAAGAAAGAACTTTATGGACTTAAACAGGCCCCAAGAGCGTGGTATGAGAGACTAGATGGTTATCTCACCAAGATTGGATTCAACAAAGGAGTAGCAGATTGCAATTTGTTCACAAGAGAAACACTTGATGGATTACTATTAGTTGCCATATTTTTTAATGACATTACCTTTGGAGGTAAGGAAAAGCTTAGTATAACATTTGCAAAATAAATGTAGAATGAATTTCAAATGAGCATGATTGGTCCTATAAAATACCTTTTGGGACTGAATGTAAAACAGACAAATAAAAGAATATTCATTAATCAGTCAAAATATGTAAAGGAAATATTGAAAACTTTCAAGATGGAGGATTGCAAGCCAGTATGCACTCCTATGATCACAGGAAGTAAACTTTGAAAAGATGATGACTCCATAGCAGTTGATAAAATATTGTACAAATCTATGATTGGAAAGCTTATTATCTAACTCAATCAAGACCTGACATATCTAATGTAGTTGGCATTGTTGGAAGATTTGTAGTTTAACCCAAGCATAATCACCTAATGGAAATCAAGAGGATATTCTGATATCTTAAGGGAACTATAGACTATGGTTTATGGTATCTTAAATTAGAGAATACACAACTTCATGTGTATACTGATGCAGATTGGGCAGGTTGTATTGATGACAGGAAGAGCACTTCAGGAGGAGCAGTATTTCTTGGATAAAAGTTGGTATCTTGGACAAGCAAGAAGCAAAATTGTATTTCTCAGTCAACGGTAGAGGCAGAATATGTTGCAGCAACACTGAATTGTACAAAAATTGTTTGGATCAATCAGATGGTTGAAGACTTTGGTATTCAGGTTGACTATCCTATTTTTATTCATTATGATAACACCAGTACTATTAACATGTCTAATAACCCTGTGATGCATGCAAAAAAAAAACACATAGAGATCAAGTACCATTTTTAGAGAGAAAAAGTTGCAGACAAGGAAGTAACATTGGACTATGTAAGCACAAAGATCATTTAGCAGACATTTTCATGAAGCCTTTAGCAAAGGATACTTTTGAGTATCTAAGGGAGAAATTGGGAGTCATTCCCTCTCCTAAGTCTGATTAAAGAAAGTATCAAGTACATCAGTCCTGTGTGACTGATGAATGGTTTACTACTCTACTTCTAGAGTAGTACCTATGCATGATGGTTTATGGCACCCTTTTCCATTGATGTCAATGGGGGATTATGTACTAAAAACAAGGAACACAAACAAAGAGATAAACAAGGAACACATACAAGGAGCTTATACTCTAGGGGAGTTTACATATAAAACACAATCTATGTAACTACAACAGTGTAGATGAATCTTTGATGAGGATATTGAGAAGATTGTAAAAAGAAAGAAGACACCATGAACAAAAGTTGTTTTTATCATATGTTTCCATCAATGCCAAAGGGGGAGATTGTTGGAGATTTGATTCTGAACAGTTGATTGATTGTATGTTTGTCATTGATGACAACATATAATACATAACAACACTTCTATATGTAATTATACAGATGATGACATGAAGACTTGTGTGCATAGATACATGTTGTTGACATGTTTATTATGCTATGTTCATACACGTAGACCCAGAGATGATGTTTCAGTAAAGATATGTAATTCTATTATTGACGGTTACAGTTCTGGAGGAATAATGGTTTAAGGCTGACATATGTAACATGTTTATTGAGTTGCACCTATCTTTAGGATATGCGTGTGTATATTCATGATGAGTTATGAGTTGTTGATATTAATCTAAAGGTGCCAAACATATTTCAAGAAGATTGCAAAGTTATGGTTAATTTGGTGAAGCCGACTTAGTGAAGCAACGCGTCTATTCAGTTAGTACTTGTGCGGTTGTAATTATGCTTGCGCACTTAGTAGAGCCGACAAGGATGTAATGAAGAGTCTTCTAACAGGGCCCATGATCTCATACTTGGTGTATGTACTTATAGAAGGTCATTTGTGATAAGAAGAGTTGAGAAAGCCAGAGATAAGTAAAGCAGAGCAGAGTGTTAAAGTAGCAAAGCTATATTTATCATATGTTGATAATATACATATTGAAGTTGAAGCTCTCAGAATATAGATAAGATTATTGTAGTGATTTATAAGAGGTTAAAGCATTGGCACACAAAAGGAACTGATCAGACAAGCAGTGTCACAAATAACAATTCAGCTTGTTGATACAGTGTGTATCAAATATCCAGAAGGTTGTAGCCTTCACCACTTGGACAGTGAGTCCTTGGACAGTGAGTCCACCACCCCTAACAGGGTTATTGTAAAAGACTCCTAATAGTGTCCGACCCTTAACTAGGTCACTATACTACTGCATTGTAATGAACAACTCCTAACAGGGTTGGAAGATCTTTTAACAGGGATCACTATAAATAGTATAGTTCTTTGTGGGTACTAATTCCCACCAGGGTTTTTACCATTTGGTTTCCCTGTAACCAAATTGATGTGTTGTGTAATGTGTTATCTAAATATGCATTTACTTTGTATCAGTCTAGATTAATAAGTTTAAGATAAAGATCAAGTTGTTGATAATTGATTCACCCCCCCCTCTCAGTTATCCCTGAAGTATCCTAACATGATGTACCTAATACCACCTCTACACCACCCAAAAGGTCATCACATAGAACAAGCATGACTGATATAGAAAAAGAAGCACAGATTCCTATGAGAAGAATAAGGTTATCTAAACAAACCTCACCTCCTAAAATTCAGAGGAAAAGTGTGGAGAATAAAGAAGAAGACTAGAAAGGAGAAAAGAAGATTGAAGAGAAGAAATTTGAGAAGGAAACCAAAGTGATAGTACAAGATAAACCAGATGAGAGAAAACTTTGGAAACCTGATCTGAGGATGTTGGAAAAGACTATAGTTGATCAAGGAAAGATAAATCAATTTCCTAGATACTATGAGAGGTCTAATGAAAATGATAAAATTTTGATTTAAGACATTGTCATTAATCACATGCAAGTGTTTAAAAAGAATCTACTTGAAATTGAAAGTAGTATCCCTAAGGACTTATATGATAAATTGGAAGTAAGGAAGTAGTTAGAACTTAAAGAAGATGAACAGATAAGGGTGAAAGCCATAGAAAATATAATACCTATTATTTCACTTGTTGAGCATGACAGAATAATGAAAGCCATAAGCCCCTGTTGAGAGTAAAAATAAGGTTGATAAAGATTATGGGGAGAAAGTAAAATTAAGTAATAGAAGAAATTAAAAAATCTATTGATAAGGTATTAATGGAAGTTGAACCAAAAAAATCTTCACTTCCTAAGAATGAGGCTACTAAGCCAAAATCCATTCTGAAAAGAGTCTTCTAAGTCTACCGAAGTACAAATTGACTCATCTAAGGATGAAGATGATAGTAATCGGTTCTATAGTATAGTTAAGAAACCATATTTCTTTGAAGCTAGTGTGCCTTTGTCTTTGGAAACTTCATAGGATATTGGTGACCCTTTTCAAGGGAATGTTGATATTGTTACTGAATTATATAGAAGAAATGAACATAGTACAGTCAATACAATAGATCTTGGCACATTGATTGGGGGAGAGATGAAAGGAGTTATTGAGGAAGAAAGTCAAGGCACTAAGGAAGAACTTAAATAAATCTTGGTTGAGGTAAAGAAGGATGCTAAGATTGAGGATGAAGCTAAGCAAGAAACTAATGTATTCATTCTTGTTTCTTCAACTATACTATTGGCAAGTGATAGTAAGCCTATGAACACTAATGTTGATGGCATGGATGTGGATGAATTAATGAATTTGTCATTCATAGCCTTTGCTAAGGCTAAAGAGAGATAATAAAAAAGGATAAAGAAATATACAAAGGTATTTGAAAAGGTATTAGATAGAATCAACAAAATTCTACCCATACCTTTCACCTTTTAGGGAAATGATACAGTGGATAATTTGAACAAAGTCCTTGATGACTTTGATGTTAACTTTACTTATTTAAAGAAGGTCATAGCTATGAAAGGTGAGAGGTAATACATGGTGAAGAAGTTAGAGTAGATATGCCAGTCATTGAAGTGGGATATTATCATATTAGGCACCACTATCTCTCGTATTAGGTCTTGCATCAAGCATGGAAAGAAGATATACAGCTACTACATAAATCCTTATAGGAATGTACAAAATGTGGTGGATATAATCCATAATGATGAGAAGACATTAGATAAATTGGAGAAGGATTGTGGGTCCTCCTCACAATCTGTTACATAGATGGATAAGGAAGTGTCCAGGTTAGTGGATAAAATTAGTGTTCTTGAAATTGAGAAGTCAAGAGTGTTGAGGAGATTTTCTATGTTGAGGAGTATACTTACTCCTAAACTATCAGTTTTGGAGAAACATCTTGAGTACATGGAGACTACCAAGAAGTCCCTTGATGAAGCTTTTCCCACTATAGTGAAGGATGCATAAATCTCATCCTTTTCTTTGAATGGCCTTATTCATGTTGTTCAGACCTTGGAGAAGATATGGAAAGAATATACAAAGATCTTGGAAACCTATTTTTCAAGATATACATCATATAGTTTGATTTTTTGGTGAGCATCTCTACAATTTTGATGTGTATATAGTTAAAATTTTTAGTATACCATTTCCATTCATGTCAAAGGGGGAGTTATAAGTGTAGCATTAAAAATGTATAGTCAAAAGTTTGGCATTTGACACTTAGTCATTTTTCACTAAGTGTTGTCATCAATTACAAAGAGGAGGTTGTTGGAAAGTGACCTAATGAGTATAGCATATAGGTTGTCATTTATGGAAAAATAACTTATTGGCATGGTCGCTTGGAATACAATCTAGTTTTGGAGATTATGTTTGGGAAAATGACTAAGTCTAGGAAGTAGTTGGCAGGGTATAGTTGTACTATTTTTCCTAGAAAGAAAATAATGTGATGAACTAATTCATGCAATCTTAGAGGAATGTATTATAGGATATAGTATACCTTCAGTTAAGGTCTCTTGTATTTTGGATTTGACTAGAGATATTTACATCTTGATGAGGTTACGCAAAGACAATGCAGCATTTTAACATGGTAGATGAGTGATTGCAATATTTTAGGGAGTAACATGTGGATTCTAGAAGTGCTACGTTGGATTTGGTTTGAGTCCTACCATACTTTCTTTGATGTATGATCATCGACTATGTATTTTCTATTTAATTATGTGTTGGACATGGTTTGTGATGTATTTTTGAGCCGACTAGAAAGGTTATGAGATTGAGTATATATGTGGAGATGTTTTGAGATGCGAAGATGGGTGTGGTATAGATAGATGCATTGTGAAGTTAGAATTAGACAGAAGATTTTGTGAGCTATAACTGGGACTACTTAAAAATTGAAGATGCTTTTACAGTTTACTTTTTCATAAATCATTGTAAAGATAGTTTTGTAGTTTAAGAGTAGTGAGCTCCTTGTATTACCCCTAACAGGGTTTCTATCCTTTAACAGGGATATGTACTAAATATAATATTCATCTCCTAACAGGGCTAGGTTTCCTAACAGGGATATTATATTCTTAGTGCATTATTTTTGGGTATCATCCCCACTTGGGTTTCCCTTGGCTAGGGTTTCCTCATTAACAAATCATGGTGTTATGATTTTTTACTTTATATGTATGTCCTTACTTCGATAATTTCATGGTTAAGCTTGAATTTGTTAAGTTTGAAATTAAAGTATTGTATTTAGATTCACCCCCCTCTCAATATTACTTAATCCTAACAAGTCCTATGTAATGATCATAAGGAAGGGGGAATACATGCGGCCTCCTTGCACATCATTCAAACTTATTGATCCCTAAAGAGAGTCTTCTTTCCTTAGGACTAGTCTCTTTTTGGTCCTAGATTGACTACCTTCATTGACCCTCTAACTGATTTTTTTAATGGATCCATATGGAAACTATACTTTCCATAGGATTGATGTTGTAATCCACTCCGTACACCCATGCACAAAATTTCATAAGTCACCATGTGTACAATTTTTTTAAGGTGGAATTGAATAACATAACGCATCTTGGTAGACCATCACTTCTCTTTCTCTCTCCCTTTGGGATGAGTGAAAAATAGCATAACGCATCTTTCTATTGTTTCCTCCTCCTCCTCCTCCTCTCCCTTGGATCACCTAGTGTAGTCTGTATATTTTATTTGCACACAAACTCAATGAAACATTAGTAATAATTTAGTGAAATCAAATTGAAGATAAACTATGATTAGACAAATTAAAAAGACAATCTATTGAGCTTATCATTGCTCTTTATTTCCAAGGACTATTTCTCTCTATTTCCTAGTGACAAATTTAGAAAATGAGAATTATCTATGATCAATGATAAATGATGTAAAGCTAAATAATGCACAATTTTATCTATGATGCAAGATCTTGATGAGAAACTAAGCTAAATACAATTTCCATTATAACACCACTTAAGAATGCTCAAAATATCAAAATGCTAAATTCTAATGGATGCACAATTCAACAAAATATAATTTTTATGATGTAAAGTGGTGATTTACACTAAGAAATGTCTCCTATTTATAGGAATTACCAAAGGTAGGGGGTGAGTTTGATTGACCATGGTTAAGGCATGGTTGAGGTTAAGGTTGAGTGATGTGTCCCCTTTGAGTGGAAAAGATTGATTTATAAGATTGAGTGGTCAAGATAGAAAATCCTTTTTGTAATCCATGTGCTCTCTTTTCTCATTCCCCATTGGTTGAGTGATTTTTCATCACGTAGCGGTGGGTGAGAGAAATCAGAATTTAATTAATTCAAAGGAATTAATTACTTAGCCATGTTTGATTTAATGAGTTAAATTTAATCAATTAGTGAACTAAGTAATTAAATGATTAATTTAATTAGCTAATAATTTGATTTATTGATTAATTAATTCAAAAAAGCTTGTAGTTGATTATTTTTTCTTTGACTTATGTTGACCATTTTTAGGTGTATACAAACTCCCCTCTTTGAATCAATGTGAGAAGCGCATTAGCTCAAAGAATACTTTATGTTTGATATATGATTTCTGATTTGATGTCTGATCTGATGTGAAATTGATGATGATGATGTTACAATATGAATCCTTGATATGATGTTGATATGATGTTTATATGATGTTTATATGATGTTGATATCATGTTCATATGATGTTGATTTCTTGATATGAATCCCTAATATGATTCTAATGTCATTTCCTCATAATGTGATATCTCCATTGTGAAAATTGATCCATTTTGATGTCTCCATGTAAAAAAAAGATTTTCAATGTCTGATGTACCCAATTTTAAAAAGTGTCCCAATTTGCAAATTTATGCACTCTGGTGCCAGTATGCCCCCTCGAGATTAAAATCGAAATGATTTTGACAATATGGGAGCTGATGAAAATTATTTTTATTCATGTGCAAAAATTTGATCAATGTAAGAATTTTTTATTTAAGTCCCGATAAATGTCTAATGATGAAAAAAATGCCCCAGAGAAGCTTGAATTAAAAAGATCCCTAGTTGGAAAAAAGAATCCCACCAAAATACCCACTTTTTCAAAAAGTGACTTTTTAAAAGGCAGGTAATGCATTTTATTTCTCATTTGCAATTTGTTGAAGTTGAGTTATTTATGTGTTGAAGAGGAGAATATCTGAGGATAATGGTGGTTCCAGTTGAAGATCATTGGTTCAAGAGGGTGCACCGATATCAAAGACCCAAGGAGTATGGCCCCCCGGTATGTGTGAGAAAAACCCTCTTTTAGCGTACAATTTTGCTTGTTATAGTAGCTGGGATTTTATTTTGAAAAATTTGACATGGGTTTTCAAAAACATTGATATTATTCATGTTTTGTGGTTTAAATAATGCATTAGATTTGAGTTTGGTATGTTTTGCCTTGCATTTGAAATGTTTTGATGTATTTTTTGATGGGAGGGAGGAAGGGGGGCGGTTTTAAATGTTGGGTGGGCTGCACTCGCACTTGGGTGAGAGGGTATATGTAGGTTGGGTTAAAATTTGATTTTTTATTGTTTTGTTTTATTTTAGTTTTTTTCAAAATTTTCAATTTTCTCAATATTGGACGAGTTTATATGATTTTCGATGAATTTTTATGAAATTTTTTATTTTTGAGCGCCATGTACCTAATAGGAATACATTGGAGATTTTAAATTGTATTTGTGTGATATTTGTAGGCACTTGATTTTGTCTAGATTTGTGTGATGAGGGTGTCATGTCCTAATAGGTGTGATGTTGTGTTGTTAAAAGATGTTGATTGTTGTCAAAAGTTGTGTGAATAGATTTAGGGTCCACATGTGATAATGTGATAAATGTGTCAGTTAGTATAGGATAATATATAATAGATAAATGTTGGGTTAATGTCAAATCCATCGGATAGAATAGATGTTGATTTTCATCCTCACGATATAGAGGTCCGAAAAAGTTGATGCGCTCACCCAGATCCTGTAAATCTCATATGAGCAAGTAGATAGTAGGATGTTGTGATTGACATTTGATTATTGATCTGATATTGATGTTTGATGTATGTTTTTAATAGGTTCAGTTAGATAAGTTGAATATGAGGGTGCATTACCCTAAACCTTTTGCTATGATTGTATGTTTGTCTCAAGAGGATAGATGTGTGATTAGATGATGTGGGTTTGGATACCTTATAAGTATTCCCCAGATTCAATTGAATAGGGGGTTATTGATAGTTGTAGTAGAGTGGTGACATAGTGACCACAACATATTTCACTTAACAACGAGAGAGATGACTATTAATCCTGAGGATGTGTATCAGGTATTGAGGATTCTCGTGATGGGAGAGTTGGATTATTTCAATCTGATAGATGGTGGATCAAAATCCCAATGGGTTTTTGAGGATGAGTGGATTAGAGGATACACTATGATCAGAGGATTTATTATGCTAGATAGGAGGGCTCATGGATTCCATCTTAGTTGGGGTAGATTATTAGAGGATATGATCATGAGGCCATGATGTTTTTCCTGGGGTACAAGTATTATGGCCCATTTATATCATGAGCTATACTAGGTAGTATATGATTGTGCAGCAACCTTATCATCATGTTCCATAATTTTGTAGATTAGGGTGTGGGATCATCTTTGAGTGAAATGACCAATTTTAGAGAGAGTACAAGAGAAGGTTCAACCCTTCATATATGGATATAGTATTTTTCTTGTCGAGGCGAAGTTGGGAAATTTGGAGTATTGGAGGAATCAGATTTATTATTTAGATACCCTTTATTGGATACCTTATTTTGGATCTGAGGAGTGGCATGAAGATCCTCGAGAGGTTTTGTATATGTTCACATCTAGATATTTCATTGGTTGCATGCATTATATTGTTAAGAGATTCATTATTACCAAATTATGGCAACAATTTGGATGCACTCAGGATATTCCACAAGGATTAGCCATGTATACATGTACCCTGAAGGAGAAACCTTATTTTCTTCCATGTACATCATCTGAGTCATCTAGAGATGAGTTTCATACATTAGCACCATTACCTTGGGATTATCTAGATGATTTCATAGATGTAGGTGTGAATGATGAGTATACACAGTGGTTTTTAGCACATCCTTTTCCATGATTGACCTCACCAGATGAACTAGTACCTCCTTGGAGAGTGATGATGATGATGATGATGACCAGCCTCAACAATGACCAATATATGGAGGGTGATTGAGAGATCCCAGATATGAGTGGGATGCAGTATTTAAGGATCTCCCAATTAGACCAATGTGGAGGAGAGGTGGTATATTCATTGGGTGAGATGTCAGTTGAGGTGATAGATTTATTGGGAAGGATGTTGGTGGAGATGGTGATGATGGACATGGAGGAGATGATGTTGGATATGGGGGAGTTGATAGTGGTCATGGGGGAGATGATGGTGGTTATGAAGTTGTTGTTGAGTGGAGGAGAGTGGTGTTTTTCCAGATTAGGGATGGGTAGCTCACAAAGCTAGGTTAGGTATGGTACAAGATCCAGGACAAGATGTGTAGAGATTTATATTGGTTCAAGAGATAGAGAGATTACACAGGGAGTTAGCCATTGTGTAGGTAGATATTACATTTCTATGAGCACAGATTCATGCTCTTGAGGGTTATTTGGCTACTATGAGGACATATTTAGTAGGAGCTCGAGTAGAGTGAACTAAAATACAAGATTTGACTCAAGATGCCATGAGGGATATTACACAGCATAGTACGAGAGCATATTATTATTAGTCACCATATCATTTAGTGGTGTCGAAATATCAGTGATGTCCTTCATATTCACATGTTGCTAGATAGATTCATACTACTCAAAGAGGATTGTTAGAGAGTCAGGGAGTTTCAGGTCCATATCCTATCCTCCAAGGGGACCATATGCAAGGAAAGGGGGTGGTACTAGACCATCCACTAGTGCAGGTATAGGTACAAGTGGTGGTATGTTGATGGGAAATTCAACAGAGTCAGGAGGCATTCATGCCTAGATCATTGTGATAACATTAGATTTGTGATGATGGACATATGTATCTTCTTTTGATGATATTTTTGATGTATCTCAATGTAGACATTTGATATACACTATTATTTTGTACATATGATAGACCTTACCCCTTCCTTTTGATACTTATTATTATTATTATTTTTGATGTCATTATACGTGGAATTTATGATTTTGATGATATATGATGATGTCATGAGATATTTGATGGATGCATTTTATATAATTATATCTATATGCATATTTTTATGTTTTTCTATGTAATATGGATGGGTGCATTTACCTTACTCTTGATACTTATGTGTGGATGTATATAGATGTTTGAATTATATAGATGCTTAGATGGATTTCTTAACTAAATGGATAATGCATGGAAAAATATTTTACATGGATGTTACCTTTTCGACGGGTGCAATATATGGATGTGATGGTTCTGGATGATAATGTAATGCTTTATGTATATGATTATGATTTCTAGTGATGTAATGTTATGGATAATGTTAATGAATCTAATGATTTTGGTGATATGGAATGTAGCTAAATGATTATGAGATGTACATAAATGATAAGTATGATGGTAATAAATGTATTTGTATAACTTAAGGATTAATGAAATGATCCTACATAGTGATCGATAATAGATAATGAATGCATTATGATATGCAATTGAGATTTTTTTTTTATAAAGTCTCACATATTATATCTAAAGAATAATTATCGGTGATTTGAATTTGATTATTAACTCCCCACTTTCCTTTAGAAATCTCATAATAATTAGTAATGCAATATTTAATCTAACATGAATGCAATATGCAAATGCAACTAAAAATTGTTGTCACTTTTCTATAGATCACTATTTTTGAAATTATCATCATTGAGAATTTTGTTAGATCATTTTGAAATTGGTACAATCCTTACTAGTTAGATTTTCAAACCATGGTGATATGAATATTTCTTTCATTGGATTCAATGACACCACTGTCACCATTGAAATTTGGTACAACCATTACTGGTTAAATTTGTAACCATGGAGGTATGAATATTATTTTTATTGGATTCAATGTTGCAAGTGGATCTTGGCATTAAGGTATGAATAACCTAAATGGAATAAGTATCCTTATGTGTAACTATACAAAGAATTAATTCCTTCCATATGCCAATGTCCTTGACGATTCTTTGATTATCATATCTTTAGATAGATTTGTAGACTTCTTTGAATCAACTCTACAAGAAGAAAACATAGAAAATATCATGCCTCATCATTTCTTTTCTAGTCCTAGACATCATTGAGTTTCTAAAAGGACATGGTGTCAAAATTCAAGAAAAATAAATTTGAATCTCTTAGCCATTGTTATTTGATCCATAGTTTGAAAACATTTCAATCCATCTTCTTCCAGTTTGATGTTGTTCAAGTTTGTTCGATTTAATGTTTGGATTTCATTTTGATGTGTTGATTCTAATCATGGTTTGAAGCTTGGGTACTTTGAATTTTGAGATCTAGATTGTTTGAAAAGTTCAAATGTCTTGATTCTTGATCTTGTTGAAGAATATTTGTGTTATTCTTGTGTCTGTTTCAATGATGATCTCTTGATGATTGGATGTGTGCCCCTAGTTTGGATTCTTGACAATGATAATCAAATAAGACCATTTCCAAACCATGATAAAATCCTACATGGAGGACAATGCTATGAAACATTTGGGGTTTTATTATGACTATGTACAAATGTTGGAAGGCATCTGGATATATACAAGGATGTTGGAAAATGCAAATGCAATGCTTGATAGATAACAGAGCTCAACTTGGAGCAGGTAGCGCTTATTTTCTAGGTTTTCACTACTTGGATTTATTGCAATTTTCTCTTCTTTTTTTCTTTATATTTTTCTACCAAGGCACCTATTGTATAGGTTTTTACCAAGGCACTTTTTTCTCTTTTTTAATTTTTGTTTGTATTTTTTATTTTTTCAATTTTTTAGCTTTCTTCAGGATCCATATTTACTATTTTTCATGTCTTTTTCAGGTTATGTTTTTGTTGTACATACTGATACTCTTTGATGCGATACTATTTCAACTGATCAGATATAAAACCTCTTAAGATGAATATTATTTATGGGTTCTTCATATTATTCCCCATCATATGTGACTAATTTGTAGGTCCCTATGCCATAGGTTGTTGTGATCACAAAGGGTCCTAAATAATTTTCCTCAAATTTACGTTTATTTTCTCTTTCTGATTGATTTCTTTGGTTCTCTCTTAGTATGAGGTCACCAACTAGGAAATATCTAGGTTTGATCTTTTTATTAGAGTTCCTAGACATCCTATTTTGGTAGACTTTGAGATGATCATAGGATTGATGTCGATATTCCTCAAGTAACTCTCTTTCTTCCAACCTAGAAACTGTATACTCTTCATATGTCACTATGCCATGTACAGAAACTCTAAGGGGTGGAATTTCTACCTCCAAAGGTAAGACTTCTTTGACTCCATAAACTAGAGAAAAGGGTGTACCTTGGGTAGGTATTATAATTCTTGTTCTATAGGCCCAAAGTGATGGATTCAACTGAATGTTCCAATTTATTCTTTAATTATCCACTTTTTTCTTAAGGATTTTAAGAATATTTTTGTTATAATCTTATGCTTGGTCATTTCCTTGGGGATGGTAAATGATGTAGAGGAACATGGAAACTAGGTTAGTTTTCCAAAAACTCATAAAAAGGACCCAAAATCCTCTTATATAAAACCACTTTTCCCAACTTGACACAATTCAATGCTCACTTAGACTCTTTCATAAATCCCAACATAATTCACACATAATTTGTGTGACAAGATCCTAAGATCAACTCCTAAACCTAGACATACATGGATTAGGATTTCAATGAGGTAAACTAAAAAGTGTGGAGATTGGATAAACACACCTATCCTTGGATCATTATAATCCAACCAACTCATTTCCAAGGGTTCTTGAAGTTTTTGGATTCATCCAAGCATTCTTGGCTAGGAGAGGCCTAATTCACAATTAGGTCGACCTAATCAAATTTTCAGCCTTATCTTCCCAACTTCCCAAAGGACCTTACAAAAAATTTAGGGTTCTAGATACCCTTTTGGGAACTCTATAATATTCCAAATTCTTAGGTCTCAACTCCTAATGAGATAACCTTACTAGGATAAATAGGCCTAATAGACCTAATTAGGCTTAAGTTACAAAGAAACCACCCTCCAATGGTTTGATCCAACCAAAATAATGGTTCTAATAGTGCTACCACACTCCTAGAATACCAAATACATCATTTAATCAAACAAATCCACCCTCCAAGTATGGCTTTTCACAAACTTAACCTCTTTCATAGGTCAGACACATACAGATGCCCGACTAGGGTTTAATTCTTTCACTACAAACTTGATATTCCTTTCTAAATATTTTTGGAACATATTATAAATTCCCTCTACTTTAATTCCCCAAATGGTCATGAGATTCACATGGTGAAATTTCAAGAGAGGGACATTTTTGTGGTTAAGCACTTGGATATTGAGGGTTTCAGACCCTGTCTCAGAAATTTGAATGATTCTCCCTCCAAATTTAATCAATTTGCTCCAAATAAATTTCACAAGGTTCCTAGTTCATCTCCCATACACTTGAATTATTTACACAATAATATTAATCAATATGGAACAAAGGGACACATTGCAATCACAAATATATAGGAAAATATGAGTATTGTATTGTTTCAGAACACCAAATTACAATAACCCCTTCCAAAATGATCCAAAGGGATTTAAATGGACCAAATACAACACCCACAACTGAATTTGAATAACCTAGCCGTTGGGAGTATTTTTGCGCTCATGTTTGAAAAGTTATCAATATTGTCAAAAATGGTGTCAAGCAACATGTTGACAACTTTTGGATTTTTTGTTCCTAACACTTGGACTTGATCCAAATTGATCCTAACTGATCAAAAATTTCCTAGACTCAAAATCTACACCTCCTACCATCCTACTACCCTGTTGACCAATTTTGACCATGTTGGCTTATCAATGTCTATCATGTCAATGGCCTTACAAAATGGGTTTTATTACATTGCAAATTGGTCATAAGGACCTTTATGATTATTATAACCTATTTTCATCATTTCCTCATGCAATACCATGAGTCTTTATATGTTTCCACCAGGATATTGGGGTTCTCCTACACCATACTCCCCAAGTGACTTGATCTCAATTCCACTTGAGATGAGCTCTTCTAGATTGGAACCATGTTTCTTGATTTGCATTTCATCCATCCATAAGACATCTTCCTCTAGAAGTCCTTGCCAGTTCACCAAGTACTAATTTTAGGTTTTCTTCATGGCCTTCTTTACAATATTTATTTCCAAGATCCTTTGAATATTTAAAGGTTCATGAGGTGTAAATTCCTTAACCAACTCTTCATCTACTCCCATCTGGATGTTTTCACCTACATTCACATCTCCCTTATAGGGTGTTAAGTATGCAACATTAAAAATGGGTGAAATACCAATGTTAGGAGGTAATTCAAGTTCATATGCATTTAAAAAAAAATTGTGAAGTATTCTACAATGAAATTTTTTTCTCATCATCAGTTTGGTATGCTTTCCCTTAGGTAGTCTCTCTTTCTTCAAGTTTTCCCAAACTAAGTCCCCAACTTGGAACTGTACATCTCTCCTCTTTTTATCTACATACTCTTTGTATATTTTTTGACTTCTAAAATGTAACCATAAATTGATCATGAATATTCTTAATACCCTTTGCAAATTTTTCTACATGTGCATTATTCTTACCATTACTAGGAAAATATTTGAGCTCTAACACTCCTCTACAATTTAACTCATACACTACTTGAAAAGGAATTTTGCATGTGCTTCGGTTCACTGAATCATTATGTGTGTACTCTTCTTGTGAAAGGATGACATCCCACTTCTCCCCATATTGTTTTGTAAGACACCTAAAGAGATTTCCAAGGGACCTTTTATAAATTTTGTTTGATCATCTGTCTGATGATGGTAGGAAAAACTAAATGACAAGTTTGGCCCCAACTATCTCCAAAGTGTTCTCCAAAAGTGCCCTACAAACTTGACATCTCTATTAGACACTATGTTCAATGGAAGACCATGGATTCTCACTATTTCCTTGAAGAAAATAGCTGTAATGTAGGATGCTTCACTTGTTCTTTTACATGGAAAGAAATGTGTCATCTTACTAAACCTATCCACCACAAAAAAATACATTGTCAAACCTTTTTTGTGTTCTTGGTAATCCCATCACAAAATCCATATTGACACTTTCCCAAGGTCTAGATAGAATGGGTAGTGGTTGGTATAGGCTTGCATTGGTGGTTACCCCCTTTTCCTTCTGACACACCATACATGACTCAAAAAAATTCCTAACATCAGACTACATTCCAGGCCAATAATAAAATCTCTTGACTTTTTCTAATGTTTTGTCTAAACCAAAGTTCCCACTAAGACCCCTGCAGTGTTTCTCCTTTATAATATTGTCCCTCATGGAAGATTTGGGTATACAAAGTTTGATAGCCTTAAATGAACATCCATCTTGTATTAAATATTCAGAATAATCAACATGATATGAAAGGAAAGTTTAGAAAAAACCTTATATATTTCATGGAAGTCTTCATCTCCTTCATACATACCTTTTAGTGCATCTATGCCCACACTATGGAATTGCACTTCTTGGATTGTTAGGACCTTGTTAGCTCTTTTTATTGCAAATAAGAGAAGAAATCAAATCTACAACTCTCTCCAACCTAACAATAGATAGGAAAAGAAAAAGGCTAATTAACAAGGATATGATCCCCCTTCACTTCGAGCTCCATGGACTCATGTGGGTGTACCTATCTTGAGACTCATTTATTCACAACGAATCTTATAGTGGATTAAGGATTCTCATCCTTCTTCTCTTCAAGCTCAGAGGCTCAAGTAGTCTAACCTGATGGATTCACTCTTTTAGTGAATCATGGGATGGATTCCTTCCCATCAAAATAGATCTGACAATCATTTAACGCCCTTAAAACAAAAGGTAAATGTTGATTTGAATGATTTTACTAAAATTATGGTATAAAAATAGTGCCTAATCCATTGGGTATCGAGTCAAAATAAAATATATCCATAGAAACTTATTAATAATAACACACCCAGAACCCAGGTGAAATTCCTTACAAGTCACCTTCTCATCCCCATATCTATGTATCGAATTCTTATGAAAATCTTGAACCCTCTGAAACTACCCTTAATACTTACTCTTCCCTTGAAAGAAACTCAAGAACAATCTCACAGATACCTTATAACCAGTGTATTTAAAATGCCTTGCATATTTAGTACACAAGAACTCAAAGACAAACACATGAAGACATCACAGATATGTAAAAGGAATCCCTACTGTATTCGCATTAACATCCCTTTGTTTCAATACATTCATAATGATAAAATACTCTATAATTATCACACTAATCTTAATTATAACTTGCATTAATGGAACCTTTAAAATATAGAGAGTCTCTCCCAGAAGTTGGAACCTCTCTCTCATAAAGAAAAAAGAATATATAGAAGGAAAAACCATCAGATTGTGTTAGAATAACTGAGAGTGGGGGTGAATCAGTGGCCTCAAAAATTAATCCAATAAATCAACCCAAAACTTTATACCACAAATATAAAACCTCTAGTTATCTTAAATCATACCAGATGTATGCCTTGTGTGAATCTAACATGTATATACTGATCGGTGTTTATACTTTTTATCCTTTCCTTAAGCTTTACCGAATAGCAGTCTATCTTTTCTTAACCTTTACCGAAATACAGTAAATAACTTAGTGTTTACCGATCAATCATGTTTTAGTAATGTGTAAAGAAAAACATCAAAGCATTGAACCATATACACATTTGACACATGGATTTTTAATGTGGAAACCTTGTTAAGGGAAAAACCACTTGGGACCGGTAACCAAAAATTCTCACTCTTCTGAAATGAGCTCAATGAAGAGTCAAGCCTATTAAAGGCTACAAACACATTGTTAAGTGTGACCTTGTTAGATAATTTATCACTAACAATTTATTACTTGACCTTGCATTCACTATGTTGTCAACATGAAAACCTTTTGATACTCCTTGGGATGTATCTCAATATATAAAGGATGGTTAAATCCTACTCTATTAAGAGATTTTCTTAATCAATAGTTAAACTAAAAAAGTAGATGATCTGTTTATAAATACAACTTAATCTTGTATATGTTTAGATCTATTGTAAGCACATAATACATCTTTTGATTAATTTTCTCTTCAATTCCTTTGCTCCACTTCTTTATGCTCAGTGAATGTAGTTTCTTCTCTATTGCTTAGTGTCTACAAAATTCTTAGCTTTGTTCTTCATCTTGTATGATTAGATCTGTATGAAGACTTCTTATCTTCACCAAAATTCTCTTCAGCATTCCTCTGTTTATTATGAATTAATTGTCTCTTTATATAGACATGATTTCACTATTTGTTGTCCTTCTTGTTTTCTTCTTTGATCACTTCTTGATCCATAAAGCTCGCCATGCTTTCTTTAGTTTTAATCTATAAAACTCTCCTTTTTTTCTTGAATAAAACATGCTTTAAATCTCCTTCTTATCTTTAGATTTTAACTAATCGATGAAAACAAAGTAAACAAACAGTTAACTCTAAATATATCTCCTACCAACAAAGTGTTGGAAATTTGACTCCTAGGGAGTATATGGCTTATTTTTTGTTGTCATTGTGGCAACAAAGTCATATGAATTTTTTGATAGTAATCTATGAAGTGACAATTGACTAAGTGTAGAAGACAGAATAGAACAGTGACTTGTAGTTGATTAGGGCATCAACACATGTGTGTATGATCACCTAAGGATATGCACATTTAGACTTAAGCTCTATGGTATGTTATTGTTCTTACCCTATACATGCATTGTATAGAATGGTAGTACAGACAAGTTATAGAAAGAACAAGTCCACCAGTAGTCCAAAATATAGAGTATGAGGCCGACTTCATTGTTTTGATTAGCGTGTAATCTTTTGATATGTAAAGGCTAAGCGCCTATTGTAATAAGTTTTTAAGCATGTATTAAACATTTCTGTACACACGCTTAAGCCAATTTGTTTTGAAATGTTGTGTATTATGTTTTTGGGCCGACTAAGGTCATGTTTATAGTCGCGTCTATTTAGGCATAAAGATATATATGTAATGCAAAGATACATTTGAAGTGTGGTCGAATAAGTCAGAGAAAATGTATAGCAGAGCAGTATGAATATATCAGTATGAGATAGAGCACTTAAATAAGTTAAGATCATATGCACATAACTAGAACTGATCAGACATCTGTGTCACATACAGCAGTTCATCTTTGGATAAAGTGTATATCTATTCTCAGGAGGTTGTAGCCTTCTTTCTCTTTAAGAAGTGAGCTCTTGGAAAATGAGTCCTCACCCCTAATAGGGTTAATTGTAAAATACTCCTAACAGGGTCAGACCCTTAACCAAGTCATTGTACTCATATTGTAAATACTACTTCTAACAGGGCAAAGGAACTTTAACAGGTTCATTATACTAGTACAATATTTGTGGGTACTAATTTTCACTAGGGTTTTCCTCTAATCAAGGTTTCCCCATAATCATATCAAGTGTTATGTGATCTTGTGTTATGATTCATTGGATGTATGTTTGATTTATGTTTAAGTTTCTCAAATTGAATAATAAGCTAAACACTGATTCACCCCCCCCCCCCCTCTCAGTGNTTCCCCCCCCCCCCCCCTCTCAGTGTTTCCAACAATTGGTATTAGAGCCTGGTCCTCAGAGAGAAAATTTTAACCACTTGAGGAGATCATGGATTCAGTAGAAGTCAAACATCTAAAAAATAATCTTGAAGCATCCCTTGAAGATCTAGATAGATCTGAGAAATGAAATGAAGAAATCAAACTAAAATTTGATGGCTCACAAATGCTTATCAAGAAACTAAGGAAATAACTAAAATATTTCTCCAGCAATGATTTGAACCTGATTGAAGAGAACAAGTCCCTGAAAGATAAGATAGAAGAATTAAATGATCAGTTAACTGATAGATTAACAACTATTGAAGAGAAGAATAGAGAAAACAAATAGTTGGATAATGAACTCATGCAAGCCAATTCGAAAATCTTGGAATTGCAAAATATCAAGAACAAAATTGAAACCAAATTATCAGGAGCAAAAGACAAGATTGATAAACTACACACAAGTTTTGATCTAATTCAATCATAGCTCTATGCACAAAAGCTAAAAGGTGACACCACTGGTATGGGAAGTTTAGCTCAATTTAGATCAACTCATCACAAGAAAGAAAGAAAGAAATCTCTAACATAATCTTCAGAATAAAAGAAAATTGAAAATCATGAAGAGACTAAAGTAGAAGATAAGCACAAGGTAGTCAACCATACTTTCTATGCTTGTAAAAAGCATGGAAACTTGGTAAGAGATTGTAATAATGTAAGACCCTTCAATGGTTACTGTTACTCCTGTAATAAATTTGGTCATAGGGCTATTCATTGCAGAACAAATCAAAGAAATCAGCCACAACTGAACCAAAGGAATCAAACTCAATTCAATCAGAGAAATCAACCTCAAAGAAACTTGCAGAACATTACATGTCAGATATGTAACTACAATGGAAACACAACAAAACAATGCAACATGATGAACAACAACACTAGACCTCCTATCATTTGTCACTCATGTGGAAAAGCTGGACACATCTCAAGGTTTTGCAGATCAAGAACAAAAGGACAAGAGAATCCCAAGAAGTCTTTGTTTGAAGAATCATGAGAAGTTAAGTTTGTGGAAGCCAAAGCTAACTCAGATAGAATATGGGTTGAAGTAAAGAAGGATAATGAAGAGAACAAGGTAGCAGATGCATCCTTAGTGGACGCAACTTCTACTTCTGGATAGTTGACCCTCATAGTCTTAGGGGGAGCCATTTTAGCTCGAAACCCTTACATGACTGGTATACTCACCTCTAAGTATGTGCCTTTGTATTCATACATGTGATCATAGTTTAAGGTTGTATGCATTCACACATTGTCCTTACTTTGTTCAGAACAAAGTTTGAAATTCTCTATGTAAACCGCTTTACGACAATGAGCATTAAATGTAATTGATCATTATATAATTGGTAAAAGATCTCAAAGACCTCACTTTGCATTTGAGTTAGAAGCCACCAGGAAGCAGATAAGAATTGAGCATTAAAGCACTACATTTTAAAGGATTACTTGGTTTGTGAATGGATTATCAATTGGAATGGAACCCTATCTATCGCGCTGTTTTAGAATCATTGTGAAACCTTATTTAACCTACTTACAAGTAAGTATGGAAACCCCTATTGTATTTGACATTACTGAGAGGAAGAAATTTTTTTCAATAAGCATCCATTCAAATCCATAATAGATGATGTCAAAGGAGCATTCTCTAGAACCTCGCTTGGATTTGTTCATGTAGAATACATTCACGCATATGTCTATTGCAAAAAGGAAACTATTGGAGCCAATAATATTGCATATCTCATGGGTTCTATGATGAAAGCAGATTATACATTCAAGAATGAATATGCACATCTCACTGATAACCCTATCTTTGAGTATTCCAATGTGCACAAATTTTATAAGACAGAGTGGGTTAAAATCTTATTGAGTAGAATACATGATGACCTCTACTAGATTGGTGAAGTTCCTATCTGCATCACTATTGATCTGTTCCATGAGATGACTAGACTACCCAAGACTGGACTAGTTCTTCCAACTACTAAAGATGTTAAGAAACAAGTTGAGCAAGCATGCTTGTCAAGGAGTGATAGGTGCAGTATGATAATTGATCCCATCAAGGAAGACAACATTAAGCTAGTTACCATGATACTAGGTTATAAATTCTAGTACGGAAGTAGACTAAATAGTGTATCTGTAGCCACTGTCTTAGCAGCAATAAAAATGGTGAAAGACAATACTCAGTACAACCTATGTGAGATATTGCGTGCTCAATTAATTGAAAACATCCGAGCTATCAAGCATGACAGGAGCAAGATATTCAGGTTTGGGTCACTAATCATACATCTTTACTTCCACATAGTAGGAAAGGTTGCAAATCTCTACCTAGACAGAAGCAAACCCACTATGTCACAAATTTCACTTAAAGCCACATCAGAGAGTAGTGTGAAGGATTCTATAGATATTATAGACATCAAGACATTTAGAATCAAAATGTAGAAGAGATTCAGAATACCTGAGAAAATAGTTGAGAAGTACAAAGACACCATATGCTTCATGGTGGAGACTAATTTTACTTGTATGGAGGCAGTTGAGCCTAGGGAAAAATGGATTCACCCTCTTGGTTATGAAGTCAAAGAACATGTTTTGGAAGGCTATGCACAAGTTCTCCTATCTATGCCCAAAGATCCCAATGAACCTAGATGGAGCACTTATAGGGAAAAGACAAACCAAGTTGATTCTATCCTATACAGTGCTGAGAACAAAAGGAAGGCATCTATGATTACCTCAAATATCCTAAAACTTCATGGTGTTACACAACAATATCTTGATAAAGATAGAGAAGCTAAGATATCCAAAGAACTTGAGAAGAATCCCACAGAAGTTAAAACAGAAAAGACTAATGATATTCCCAAGAAGAAGAAGAAGAAATCAAATGAAGATACATTGGTGCCATCATCCACCATTGATCTAGATGCATCTCCACCATCAGTACCTAGCAAGAATTCTAGAGGGAGGAAGGAAGCGCCTACTAGTAATCCATCCTCAAGAACTACAAGGAGCAAGGTAAAGAACACTCAAGATCCTCTTGAGGTAGGTTTCAGACCTAGCCTTAATGTCTTAAGGAATAAAATTGTCAATGAAAGAATACTAGAGTTTCTCAAGAATATATATGACAAATATCAAGAGATAGATAAATCAGAGATCCATTCTATGATCATCTCTCATATGATTAAGTTTAAAAGGACCGTATTGGAACTTAAGACTATCATACTAGACAAGGTATGGAATATACTTGATATGTTTAAGAGGAAATCAATTGAAGAGGATATGAGGATAAGAGAAGAAACATTGGATAGTCTTCTCCCGGTGTGCTCGCATGATGAAAAAGTCATTTTGTTGGATTTAGTAAAGCCGCACCTAAGAACCAGAACAGTAATACTTCATATCATGAATAAGGAGTATGATCTGGTCAGTGAAGAGACTCATAAGGCATTTGAGTGGGTATTTTTGGATAGACATATGTATCCATCAATGGTGCCTATAGCTAAGGCAACTCCAGTTCCTCCTAAACAGGTTGTAGAACCAGAAATCTAGAATGCACCTAAGACAGGTCCATAGGTTTTAGTGCCCTCAGTCTCAATAGCCTCTGATACAAAAAAAGATTTAGGGGATACTATAGTGATTGATGATATCAAGATATCTATGACTGCTTCTAATAATGAGATGGATAAAGTTAAAAAAACATTTGTGAACTCAGAAGAGACAGGGAAGGTATGCACTGATGACACATCCTTACAGCAAGATGAATTCCCCTCAAATGATTCAATAGATTTGAACAAAGAGAAAGACAATCAAACCAATGAGATACCAACTATGGAGATCCCAGTTAAAATTGAATGCATGGATACTAGTCAGAATACCATATTCACACCGTCCATTCAACCATCTACCTCATTCTTGTCAAGTTTAACTCCTGACTCAGCAAGTTTGGATGCTTGGGGAGAAGAAGACCTAATCAAGAGTAGTGTCCTAGCCATGGAAAAGGCCAAAGAAAAATAGGTTATGAGAAATCCTCTATTCCTAGAATCAGTAATCATTTTGAATGATCTAGTTCCTGTGGATAAGAAAGTAGAAAAAATTCAATCAATTGATGATGTAGATAGCATACTAACAATCTTCAAAGCACACTTTACAAGCTTAGTAGACTCAGCCACAAGAATTGCAGAAGATGAGTATAAAAAGGAAAGGTTGAATGAACCAGTACAAAAATTTTCCTTAGATCTAAAGTCTTTGAAGATTGGTCAGTCTATGTTAAAAGAGTTGGAATCTAAAGGTAGGAAAGTAATAGCCAACTGCATGGATAGGGTGAAATTGATGACTGAACATATCAAGAAGATAGAGGAGGCAAATATATTGGTTGACAATGTCAAGAAATCAGTCGAGACATCCACACAAGACATGAACATCTGCAACAATATCTACCAAGGTCAACTAGACAAGATAGATAAAGCCAAAATGGAGATTAATAAAATAAGGATCAGGCAGACACAACTGAGAAATGCACTTGCGCCCTCCTTAGCAGTTCTAGATGAGAAAATCAAACAGATTGATGCCACCATTGTCACATATGATCAAGGTCCCTGCATGGACCTGGTGAAAATGGAGAATCTCACCTATGCTCTATGCGCCCATCTCTAGACAGTTGATGCAACGAAGGCATTCTGGCAGAAAGAGATAAAGAATCTTCAAGTTGTATATCCAGATGTATAGATGGAGTACGTATCTAGAGACTTACAATTTTTTCACCTTTGTCATTAATGTCAAAGGGGGAGTAATGAATGTGTGAGGAGAAGTGTATGTATATGCAAAGAATATGTAGTATATGTTATAAAGTATAATGATATACAATTTTTGGGTGTTAGTCAATTTTGAGTAACTTGGCCACATTCCTTCATTGCCATTAATGACAAAGGAGGAGATTGTTGGAAAGTTGACTCCCAGGGAGTATATGGCTTATTTTGTGTTTTCATTATGGAAACAAAGTCATATGAAGTTTTTGATAGTAATATATGAAGTGAAATTTGACTAAGTGTAGAAGACAAAACAGAACAGTGACTTGTAGTCGATCAGGGCATCAAAGTATGTGCGTATGATCACCTAAGTATATGTGCATTTAGAATTAAGCTCTATGGTATGTTATTATGCTTACCCTATACATGCATTGTACAGAATGGCAGTACAAACAAGTTACAAAAAGAACAAGTCCACCAGCAGTCCAGAATGCAGAGTATGAGGCTGACTTCATTGTTTTGATTAGCGTATAATATTTTGATATGTAAAGGCTAAGCGCCTATTGTAATAAGTTTTTAAGAATGTATTAAACATTGTTGTAAACACGCTTAAGCCAATTTTTTTGGAAGCATTGTGTATTATTTTTTTGGGCCAACTAAGGTTGTGTTTATAGTCGCGTTTATTCAGGCATAAAGATATATATATGTAATGCAAAGATACATTTCAAGTGTGGTCGAATAATTTAGAGAAAATGTATAGAAGAGCATTATGAAGATATCAATATGAGATAGAGTACTTAAAGAAGTTAAGATCATATGCGCATAACTGGAACTGATCAGACATCTATGTCACATACAGTAGTTCATCTTTGGATATAGTGTATATCTATTCTCAGGAGGTTGTAGCCTTCTTTCTCTTTGAGCAGTGAGCTCTTGGATAGTGAGTCCTCACCCCTAACAGGGTTAATTGTAAAAGAATCCTAATAGGGTCAGACCCTTAACCAGGTCATTGTACTCATATTGTAAAGACTACTTCTAACAGGGCAAAGGAACTTTAACAGGTTCATTATACTAGTACAATATTTGTGGGTACTAATTCCCACCAGGGTTTTCCTCTAATCAAGGTTTCCCTGTAATCATATCAATTGTTATGTGATCTTGTGTTATGCTTCATTAGATGTATATTTTATTTATGTTTAAGTTGCTCAAATTGAATAATAAGCTAAACACTGATTCACCCCCCCTCTTAGTGTTTCCAACACTAATTTGTTTTGTCGTATCCTAACTTTAGTTCTTGTCAGTCAAAACTTCAATTGTGCTCTATGACTATTGCAGATAGGTCAGGCATCAAATTTAGTTCTTTTTGGTGACAACTGCAGTTAGCTCGGTAATGCTTGCTTGCGTATCACTTGCTCGGGTAACATTGTCTATCAGGGTTTACTGTCACTCGATGTACATGATTACCGATGACAAAAAATTTATCTCTTCAGATCATTAAGTGTAGTAGAAATATGTGTACGAGCAATCATTACATATCA
This sequence comes from Thuja plicata, assembly GCA_018584345.1. NCBI lineage: Eukaryota > Viridiplantae > Streptophyta > Pinopsida > Cupressales > Cupressaceae > Thuja > Thuja plicata. The sequence goes on from MU227649.1 coordinate 13,622,740, forward strand.
AGTTGACATCAATGACAATACAATACATTAATTGATTTAATTTCTTACATATACCTTCTACATCTCGGTGATCATCAAATTTGTGATCTTTTAACATTGAATCAGTTATAGTTCATCAATCTCTCCCTTTGGCATTGATGGCAACATACTACATACTACTAATACAATATGAAATATATTAGTTATAGTTCATCAATCTCTATCAAAATTATTTTTCTATAACCAAAACAAATGTGTGACTCTCGATAAGCTCTTCTAGCTTAGATTTTATTCTTGCAGAGTACTCTCTTCATTCTTCATTCCCTTCACTAGATAGATGTGGAAACTTTTGATTTTGTCTCTCCCTTTTTTGTAGAATATCTTCTCCCTTTTATGGATAGATATGCAGTGTTAACTTTTCCAATTCTCTCCCTTAGATGGATGTTTCTTTAAATCTTTCTCTGATGTTTTTTGTCCCTTTGACTATTCCTCTTTTTGATGGATATTTATTTTTTATTTTGCCTTAGACAACAATATATTTAATTGAACACTTCTCTCCATATTCATTAATTACATCTCTCCCTTTGACAACAATTCCAAATTATATCTCTTTTCTATAATATATTCTTTGAATTTCCTCTCCATCAATAATACAATAATTCTGGTGTTCGGTGCAGATAGGTACAGGTTTCTATGTACTGATATATCTTTGCAATCCATCTCTTTGTTTGCATTAACATGAATGATCTTCTGATTATGTGTAGGCTGATGCAGCCTCCTAGTCAGCTTAGTGACTAGTAGACAAGGGTCAGACCCCTAGTCTCTTCCTCAGGTACTCAAATGTATCTTTTGGAAATGGCTTTGTGAATATGTCTATTAATTATTCCTTGGATTGAAAATATTCTAGTATCACTTATTTCTCTTGTACTTGTTCCCTTAAGTAATGATACTTGATAGAAATATGCTTATTCTTAGCATGCATGACATAGTTCTTTGAAATGTTTATTGCACTTGTATTATCACAATATATAATCATTGGTTCAAGAATTTTCATATTCATACCTTCCAGTAATTGTTTGATCCATGCAATGTTAGAGTGATTTGTAGCAGCAGCCACATATTCTTCTTTGGAAGTAGATTGAGACATGCATCCTTTCTTTTTACTTATCCATGTGACAAGTATGTCACCCATAAAGAAATCTCTTCTTATTGTGCTCTTTTTGTCATCAATGTTTCCAGCCCAATCAACATTTGTATAGACTTGAAGCTCAATTTTTCCTTCTCTTTTATACCACAGACCATAGTCTTAGCTATTCTTTAGATATCTTAGAATTATTTTGACAGCAGTCATGTGTGATTCCTTGGGATTAGTAGAGAATCTTGCAACTATTCCAACTACATGTGTTATATCTAGTCTAGTATGTACAACATACATGAGTTTTCCAATCATAGATCTATATATGGTCTGATTTACCTTGGTTAACCTATCTTCCTTTGTCAGCTTGCATCTGGTTTCCATAAGTGTTCCAACTGGCTTAGAGTCCTCCATTTTGAATATCTTTAGAACTTCCTTGATGTATTTGTATTGTGTGTTGTATATGTCAGCATCCTCTTGAAGAATCTGTAGACCAAAAAAGAAATTGATCTCCCCAAACATTGACATCTCAAACTCTTTTCTCATTTCATCAGCAAATTATTTTCATAAAAAATCATTACCTCCAAATATGATATTATTAGCATAGAGATTTGTCTTTCTATAAATTATTAATCACTTTCTCTAAGCCCATGAAAAACAATAATCTTCAAACTAACAGTTGAATTATAATATTTAAATTTATAATTCTCTGAATTAAGGTACAGTTCCCTATTTGATTTTCAATGAATCTTGACAATCATACATTGCTTTCACAAACACACACTTTTAACCAGAAAGTGAATAAGGGTTTTGCAGTATTCCATACATCAACATGTCAGGAAAATTGAATGAAAGATAGATATTTCAATACCAAATGAATCTCACTGACTTCAATTTTATAAACTAGTTGCTAAAAACAAACTATACTAAACACACTATAGAAAAATCCACTTGAAAACAGATTTCTGATAATCAAGAAATATCCCAATAGATATCAATATGCTAATATAAACCAACAGATTTGCAAAGCATAAATTTTTTTTCTATTCATATAAAAAATATACTTCCAAGTTTCCTTCCCAATTAACCAACTAACTAAAAGATACTAAAAACTATTAAGTTTTAGGCCTATCTTAACCAAAAATTACCATCCCCTATTACAGATTATCATAGCTATAAATAGCCATCAGTCTTAGAAAAGAGGAACTGACATCTTGAGATACACTCTATGGGATTTAGTATAACTTTTTTTACAAAAACCACCCCAATTCAAAGAAAACATAAACTAGGAAAAACTACCACTACTCTGTGATCTGAAAAGCATGATCATAGAGTGGTGGATGCACTAGATCCCTTTGATTGGTCCTATGAGGTGTCATCAATGCAGGAATTCCTCCATTCTTTGTGCACCTTTGCAACACTGCTGATCGTGGCTTGATGTGGCAAGGTAATATGAATTACCCTCTACTTCATAAACTTCTTGTCTTTGCGGACCTGGGTGATTTTTTGTATATGTGCCTCAAGGTGATCGGTACATACCACTAGCATCACTTCCATATTGGAAAGGGTTGTGAAGTCATCTGGGGTAATATCTTTAGTGTCTCTGATGGTGGCAATTTCACGCTCAAATTCTAGTAGTAACTCATCTGTTCCTTTGACACTTTGAGTGTCCTCTTTTATGAGTGAAACATTCAAACATTTGAGATATTTTTGCATAGTGTCCATCAACCCTTTTGATTCACTCAATAGATAGGTCATATTATTATCATGATGAAATTTAATAATAGATTTCCTCCACTCTATACTCTTGATGGAGACATAAAAAGTATCTTCATCCAATCCTGGAACAGGTTTCTCGGTCAAAAATTTTCTCACTCCATATTTCTCTATCTCATAGAGCTGATTGGTTACTTTTAGCCATTTCTTATTTTCCTTTTCCCTCTCTACTAATTCCACTAGAATTTTTGCAACAATTGAGCTAACAATTGCGTGATTCTTAATTAGTTGATTGATATAATTGCTTCCTTTTTGTATCATGGCTTGGATCCATTTAGTGTAGGCATTCGCAATCAGTTTATTCTTCTGAATTTGACCTAGGGTTTTCCTAACCTCTGGTGAATGTGGATCAAATGACTATGAAGCTATATTCAAAGGGATTGGATTAGAATCCCAAACTTCTTAAATGAATTCAACCATCTTTTTTATTGTCTCTTTCATCTCATTCTTATCTTTTTCATCTTTAAAAGACCTATGTATGATCTTTTTTGTAGATTTCTCCAAGTGTTTCACATCAGCCACTCTGGTTTCATATCCAAGATCTATTTTCTCGACCGTGAAGTCATTTGCAGTAGCTTCAGAGACTTCCTTATCATTCATGGGAACTACACCCTCTACATACTAGTGCCCTATTTTTTCATAAATGTCAACCCTAGATTCCAGCTTGATCCTTTTTGGTTTCTCTAAAGAACCTAGACATTTGCTTGCCATGTCCTCAATAGGTAGTGTTATTGGTAGGAAATTCATTTTTCTACTGATGGATGTTTCCAACCATTTCAAAGTGGGAACTGGTGACTGTTGAGAATCTGCCAGTGCTTGCATTGGACTAGTGGGCATAGAAATTGTAGAATCCTTGACTCCTTGTTGATTATCTCCTCCTAAAATAGCTTCTTTTGATACAGAGCCTTGTGAGTCCTTATCTACCATCACAGTATCCATCTCCTCGAGATTGATCACTTCCTTTTCTCGAACTAGCTTGACTTCTCCTTTGAGAGCCTTTCTTTTGGAAGTCCTCTTGGGTGGAACAGGATGAGCAGACCTCTACTTTTTAGCTTTAGATTCAGTAACCTTTGTATTTTTAGACTTAGAAGGACCTGCAATAGAAACATTTTCATTAGAACATGGTATAGAATTTTCATCACGAGATTTAAGAGTTGATCCCCTAGTATTATGTCTTATGTGAGGAGGTGGTCTTTTTCTGGCAATCCATCTTTTAGCTCTTTTTATAACACCAAGAGTCTTAATGTGGATACTCTCCCTTTCCTCTATATTCTAGTCAATTTTAGGAAGTGTCAACCCCTGAACCTTCTCTTTATACTATTCATTAATTATATCTTCATCCTCCCCCTCTTCTATTCCATTGGCATCAATGCTTGTCTGCAAATTAACTATTTGGACAAGTGTAAATCTACACCATAATCTCCTTCTGACCTCAAAATCATCTGCACAGTTTTCCCAAAAATCTTCTATTTCAGGGACATGGTGAAATTCAGAAGGTAAACTAAAAAAATATGCCCTGATGTCAAAATATCTCCTAGCCTTGAAGGTTTTCAATTTCAACTTGTTCAATTCTTGCTCTAAATTAAGAAAATCAGAAGAATTCTTACAGGAATAAACACCTAGTTCTATAGGAAAACTAGATTTGGCCCTTCCCTTTCCGTCTTTGAGGTCTTTGTGCGATGGGCCAACTGGCACCCAACTTCGGTTACAACATGCAAATCCAGAGCATATCTTGGCAATTTGAATGGCTCTCCCTCAAACCCACCAACTCTAATGTAAGTAAACCTTCTGGATTGTATGAAGAAACTTCCAAAGACATTGACAAACTTCTTAGCCTCCTCTGACATTCTCTTCTCAATGTTCCCCTATAGTTCAAAGATTAACCTTCCTAGAAAACCACCATTTACTTTCATAAAATTGTCAACATGGAATTCTTTCTGCAAATGGGTGTAATGGTCATACACCTTCATATTAGGAACAAGTAATTCATGATATAAACCATCCCACTTTCTAGTACAAGCTAGTGCATAGAACATATAAAAAGACATATAGAAACCAATGACCTTTTCTGAATAATTTTCCAACTAATGATGAAGTTCATCAGCAATACAATCTACCCAATTGATGAACTTTTCCCCACCCAAAGTTGTTTGGATAAAGAAATACATCCAGTCCTTCTAGTAATAAGCATGGCTATTACCTTTGACTTTGTTCAACAAGATCACTAGTTCTGCAACTTCAGGTTTGAAATGATCTATTGTAAGGGGTTTTGGAAACCTTGACCCTCCCTTTTTTGCCTCCAACATCCATTTTTTGGAAATTTCATTTCTATAAATCTGTTTCTTTGTTGAGAAAATAGAGTAGGAGGAATCAATGGTCCATCCTTCATAAGGATCCTTTTCTGGAATACCCATTGCTATGAGGATAACATCTTGGTTAATGGAGATTAGAGGGCTTCTATCAATTTTCTCATTACATCTTTCTTCCCTATCATACCATTTAACATATTCCATTACTAACTTAGGACAAGGGGCCACTAGGGGAAATGTCACTGCATCAGCTAAACCACTTAAAACTACCTTCTCTATTATAGAACCAGAAACAGGGATTTTGATTTTACTGCGAATCACCTCTAAGGCACCAACTTTTATCATTGTGGCATCACATTCATGAAGTGAACTAACCAGAGGGGAAGTTCACCCAAAATTTGGGAGTGGGGATTTCATATTTCTTACTGGGAAGACTTATAAAAGACCGAAATTGCAGAAGGAAAATAGAGCCTTTCAATATCAAACTTTTTCAAATGGCTTCAATTTTGAACAAGGACTATGGAAGAGAAAAACACTAACCTGGAGATTCTGCACACTCTAAGCTTCTCAGGATGAGAGTATACCTTCTTTTGCTCTACCAATTCAATTCCATCATAAAAACTTCACCAGAAGACTAATAATACACAGTCTTATTTTATAACTGATTTCCCACAAAATGCGAAGGCTTTGCATTAAATGACAATGCAGGCTCTTAATTAAATGTGAAAAGAGTTTTCACCAGATATGATCATTATGTATTGCACCCCTTAAATTATTGAAATGACATATAAGTGTCACAATTAATAATGATTATATCCCAAACACGCGTAGATAAAATCATCACCCGCCAGCTATTGCTTTACTCATGTCATCGTTGTCTTTTGTCCTATTCAACACGCAAGCTTCAGTTGAACCGCAAACCTTGATATAGCTTAGTTCACAAATTAAGTCCAATGGGTAATAAAACATTACTTCCTTTTGGTGTTTTTATAAAAACCACATGAGCGGAAAAAACTTAGACTTAACTACACCTTTTGCAAGATGAAGCCTACAATTGAACCTTGAACTAGACAAGTTCAAGATTCAATGTTCAATGGGAGAGTGGATTTTGCAAACTGCATCGCTCATAATTTCATGTAAAAGAAAAGAAAGTGAAACACACTGCAAGGAAACATTGAACCTTGAACCTTGAACTAGACAAGTTCAATATTCATGTTCAATCGACAAGGAGAAAATGCAAACTAGGTTGAAAAATATTTGCATACTTTTTACTTCTAGGATAGCAGACTCTTGATTTTAGGTAACGATAAAATGTAGGGTATGAGTCAAAAATTAGGGGTAACAATGGTTCCAAATGGGGGCAAGGACTCTTGAGGATGTAGCATGAACTTAGTAGATTTGGTTTCCAGACCAGGGATTCACCTAGAAAAGAGAGACCCCAAAACATAAATGGGACAAAACAAAAAGCTGGAAGGAAAGGAAAGAAAAACACAAGGAAAGCAATCCAAAAGATGGAAAATATACAATGAGGCAAGAAAAACATAATTACATTTGGTACAACTTTAGATCTTGACCATTAAAGGTCAATGGTAGAATAGTGCCATCCTAACACTCAAGAACAAATGAGTTACTTCCCATGGTTTTACTGATGATAAAGGGCCCCTTCCATAATGATTCGAATTTACCGTGAGCACCTTTAGGTTCCCTCCTCTTATCCTAGAGTAAAACCTGATATCCTTCCATGAAATTTCTTGGTCTAGCCTGTCTATCAAAAAATTTCTTCACCTTGGCTTGATGTAATTCTATACGGTCCACCATCTCCTCTCTTTCTTCCTAGATCTTATTGAGATACATAATCCTCTTTTCTAGACATCCTGGAAAATTTTTCCTTCAATTACTTTCTGCAATTTTGTCGCCGTCGGTTCTAAAGGTAAAGACAATTGGGCTTCAAAACCATACACCAAATCAAATGGAGTCATTCCAATCACCCTATTATGAAAGGTAGGATCTTCCCAAAGAGCCTTATACAATCTCTTATGTCAGTCCCTAGCATTATCACTCACCAATTTCTTCATGATTGATATCATGCTTTTGTTGCTCAATTTTTCCTGACCATTCCCTTGTGGGTAATAGTCAAACGCATGTGAAAGGTGGATGCCATTATCATAGAAAAAATCTTTATTTCTAAAGAGGATAAATTGGTAGAATTGTCTGTGACTAATTTCTGGGGAATGCTAAACCTAACCAAGATATACTTTTTTAGGAAATCACACACTACCTCTAATGTTGTCTTCCTGATCGGAACTACTTCGACCCATTTAGTGAAATAATCTATAGTAGTTAGGATGTGTGTATGCCTGACACTAGAAGGAGGATTTATTGGACCAATGGAATCCAATCCCCACTATTTGAAGGGCTCTTCAATGACTACTAGCCTCAGAGGGAGAGTTGCCAATTGTGGTTTTCCGCCAAAAAGTTTGCACTTTTCACATCCAAAAACCCATTTGTATGCATCTGCAAACATCCTCGGCCAGTAATAACAACTTCTTAAAATTTTGAAAGAAGTTATAGTTTATGAGAGGTTACCACCATAGGCCTCATTATCAAACTTTGTAAGCAACTTCTCTTGTTGTTCTTTATCAACACACCTTAAGAAAGACCCATCAATTCCTTTCTTGTATAGGATATCATCCAAAATAACATACTTTTCTGCCTTGATTCAGAATTTTCTTTTTTCCTTAGGGCTCAGATGCTCTAGACAATCTCCACATGTTAGATAAAAACCCACATATGAAAACCATGAGTCTCTTAAGCCAACAAACAGAGCGAGAGGAACATCATCTTCAGGTACACTGTGAGCCATTAGTTTGCATAGACCCTGCCCTTGAACTAACTTTGTTGGTCTGATATTCAAATTAAACTCTTGGATTCTTGCCACCCAAGTAGCTCTATTGTTTATGCCTATATCATTTTGAGTCAGAACATCTTTGACTGTAGAAGAGGGTACATACATAGTAGAGTGTGAGTGCATATGCTTGCTTCTCAACCATAGGATAATTTAACTCATGATTTTTAAAGGGTATGCTCATGAAAAGCAATTGGTACTTCCTCTCCCTTATCATTTTTCTACAATAATATCCCAGAGAGTGTATGCTCTAAAGAGTAACAGTAGATAATGAAATATTTTTTATAATCAGGGTTGATCAACGTCGGGGCAGATGCTATGGCCTTTTTAACATCATCAAATGCCTGAACAGCTTCCAAACTCCACTTGAAAGGGTTCTTTTCACTTAAGAGACTCACCATATGTTTAGTTGTCTTAGCAAAATTTGGAATGAACCTCCTAAGAAAGTTTTTCTAGCCAAAGAAAGACTTAACTCTTGTCTGGTTAGAAGGAAAACCTATTTGCTGGATAGCTTTTACTCTCTCAGGATCTATCTTAATCCCATCTTTTGAGATGATGTGACCTAACAGCTTCCCTTCTATAACACATAAGATTGATTTTTCAGGATTTAATGAGATTCCATGCTCTCTGCACCTTTGTAAAATAGCTCTCAGATCCTTTAGGTGGTTTTTACGCCTCTTAGAGAAAATTGTCAAATCATCTAGGTAAATGAAAATCACATTTTTAATTAGATGGCTAAAAGAAGAATCCATTTCTCATTGGAATGTGGCACCTATATTAATTAATCTGAATAACATGCAGCTATAGGAATATGTACCCCATGGTGTGGTGAATGTTGTTTTGTGTTGATCCTCATCAGCCACCTTGATCTAGTTGTAACCAGAAAACCCATCTAACATGGACATCATTTCTATGCCAGCTACTATTTGCATTATATGGTCCATCACAGGAAGCCTGTAATTATGTTTTAGACTACACTATTTCAAATTTGTGAAATCCACACAAATCCTTATCTCACCATTATTTTTCCTCACAGGAACTATGTTTGCTATCCAAGTAGAATGATGAATAGGATATATTATCCAAGCTTGCAACATCTTCTCAACTTCTTTTTTTATCATTTCAGACACTTTAGGGTTATAGCTTCTCAACTTCTGCTTAAATGGTGTGGCATCTGGCTTTAAAGGGATATGATGTTGAAATTTACCTCCTTTAAAATTCTTCAAATCCTGGTAGGACCAGGAAAAAACATCCTTATATTCTTTTAGTAGATCAACAAATCTTCTCCTCTCATTAGACGTACACCATTTTCCAGGTTTACAAACTTAGGGTCTGGTTCATCTCCTATATTCAATTTTCCTAAGGCACTTTCATCAAGAGATTCATGGGATGCAGGTTTTTGCTTGACAACATTAGATCTATCAAATAGATTTTTGAGGGAAACCAAACCTTTAGGGATGAGATTTTCCTTCAACTGAACAATTCCTTCTTCAATAACCTTACCCGGATCAGGAAAAAATTCTTCACAGGTCGACTAAGATCCCTCGAAATAGGTAGTGCTAAAAACTTCCATCATTTGTAAGAATCTATCTATCTGCTTATCATCTTGGAAAACTTGCCAATGTTCTGCATTGTCGGGCGCCTTAGGTCTATATACCATCTCAATTTTATAAATTGAATCTTTGAAATCTGGATGGGGAAGCAACAAAGACACTGAGACTGCCAAAGAATCAGCTCTACTATTGAGGTTTCTAGGGATAGCTTCAATAGAAAAGGCCTCGAATCCTTCAATTTCATCCCACACACGGTTTCTATAATGTTTCAGTCTCTCATTTTTACTGAGTACCTTCCTCTTACTTGTCTCACTATCAGTTATGCATCTCCTTTAGATTTCATCATTTTTATTCCTTTCTTTTTAGATTCTTCAAGACCAAGTATAAAGGCTTAGTACTCGACAGTATTATTGGTGTTATGAAACTCCAACTTGAAGGAAGTGAGGAAAAATATCTCCCTATGGTAATATTAGTACAACCCCTACTCCAGAGCCCATTGAGGCACAACTACCATCAAACTCTAAAGACCACAAAGAATTTGATTCATCATTATTAGCCCTCTCCAAGTTCACTTCTGATGATAGCATATCCCTACAAAAATTTCTACTAAGAAACATGCCATAACTAGCGGGGATGTCAGCTACCAGAATGGTTAACTTAAGATTTTTACTAGGGTGAGAGGCTAGGGCCACTTGAGCATCTTTAATCTATCCTACTAGAGGGACTTTCTTGGAATCCATGGAGTAACATCTCCCAAAAGTGGTTGTTAGAGGAAGGTCTAAAGATTTTACTACTGAAGCAGGCATCACATTAGCAGATGCTCCAGAGTCAATGATGCAGTTATTCAATTTCAATCCATGGTTAAACAGAGATAGATAGAAAGGCTCTAGTTTCTAAGAGCCAAAAGGACTTGAATCATTAGAGGACTGGGAAGCCAATGTGGGTTGGATTTCTTCAGGCAAAACAACATGTGTGGTTTCACTGGTTGTAGGATTTGAAGAGGTTTGACCTGATTTGACATAACTGACCAACCTATCAAGTTCTTTGGGATTCATTCTGAGATAATCAGATGGTGACACTTGGATTTTCAAGGTTTTACAAAAATTTACAATGTCAAAAGAAGAATCAGACGAAGATTCTTGAGAAACTTCAGCCTCTTTAGCATTTGAAAATTTGGAAAAAGAATTATTTGGGGAAAAATCCTTACCTTTATCCTTGTCCCAGTGTTGATGTCGAAGGAGATTCATTAGCTTGAGAATTACATTAATTTCTAGTCATGATTGAACATGTGGGATCTTCAAGAGTTACAAGAATACTTCCTCCTCTTTCAGAGTCTGACTTGTATTCCATAAAATGATTTCTGGAGCCATCAGGTAACAAAGAAACTTTTGCATGTTCAAAAATATCATCAACTAATTCTTTATTAACATGCATTTGCATTGATCTCACCATCTCAGGACAATTTGCGCCATCATGTTCATCAATGACATGAAAGGTACACATATTTTCATTTTTAGGGGGAACCTCTACTGCTCTTTCTTCATTTTGTGACTATCCCAAATATCTGTGATTAGGACTAGCTTGATCAAGGTTTCCTCTAGGGATATCTTTGTATGGTTGAGGGAAATTCACATTTCCCTTGGGGAGTTGCCTCTTCATAGTAATTACATCATTCACTAATCTTTGTAACAGGGGATCATAGGAAGTGGCACTCTGAGAATTTGGTTGCTGGACATCTTTCCTCCACTTTCCAATTGTGATAAGATCTTCTTCTAGTTCAATATCCATGGTCTGAGCTGCATCTAAATCAGCTACCCTTTCTCATCTTAAATGAAAACCAACATCTGGGGGCATGGCATTCATAAATAAATATTTTCTATTTTTAGTAGTGGGTCTTTTTGGGGTAGGAATCTTATGAATAATCTTATTAAACTTTTCCACAAACTATCTCATGGGCTCATGTATTTCTTTCCTCAACTGCGTTAACTGGGCAAGAAGATCATCTTCATCAAATATACTTTTAAAGCCTGCTTCAAAAGCAGTTTTCATAGTATCCCAAATGGTAATTTGACCATTGGGTAAGTGATAGAACCAGTCAGCTGCAGATTCAACAAGTGTTTGAAAAAACAATCTAATTGCAACGTCTTCATGTTGAAAAACCAGAATTCCATAGGCTGTATTAAATGCATTAAGATGATCTTCGATAGAGACTTTTCCATCATCATAGAATTTGGGCAAAAGCTCTCTAGCTCCTTTAGGCAAAGAATGATTTCCTGCTAGATTAAGAGGTCCAACGACATTACCCCAAGGTTGTTCCATGACTGAGGGTGGATAAATTGTCTGAAGGGGAGGAGCTTGAATTCCAAAAAGAGTCAAGGCTTCCCACTGGTGAGAAGATGAGGATATATTAGGACTTGGCTTCTTAGGAGAAGGAGGTCTACTTTTAGCCTTCTTCTTTGGGGTATAATTGGTTGGAAACTGAAGGTTTTTAAGTTCTTGGAAAAAAAATATCAAAGATACCTTCCCTTGCTTAGGACCTAGTAAAAGGTCAAGAATCCAGATTTGCGAAGAATTCTAAGGTCTCTACACAGCTCTATCTACTATGGTGGCTTCTTGTACAATGGGAAGACCTCTCAGCCACTCACTAATTTCTTCTTCCTCTTTCAACACCAAACAATCTTGTTGATAATGTCGGTCACTTTTTCTTACAATCCAGGATATTGAATGAAGATCAGACATTATGTCTTCCTGGGTATTTAAAAAGTATAAGTCAGGTTGAATAACAGGGGGAACTTCCTCCTGACTAGGAATTATGAGAGCAAGAAACACCATGGTTGCTTCATTTGAAGGGAAAGAATACTGATACTTTCTGTATCAACTCCCCAACAGAGTCGCCAAAAATATGTTAGCATAAATATTTCTCTTTCTATAAATTATTAATCACTAGCTCTAATCCCATGAAAAACAACAATCTTCAAACTAACAGTTGATATATAATATTTAAATTTATAATTCTCTGAATTAAGGTACAACTCCCTATTTGATTTTCAATGAATCTTGACAATCATACATTGCTTTTGCAAAAACATACACTTTTAACTAGAAAGCGAATAAGGTTTTTGTAGTATTCCATACATCAACATGTTAGGAAAACTGAATGAAAGATAGATATTTCAATACCAAATGAAGCTCATGGACTTCAATTTTATAAACTAGTTGCTAAAAATAAACTATACTAAACACACTACAGAAAAATCCACTTGAAAATAGATTTCTGATAACCAATAAATATCCCAACAGAGATCAATATGCTAATATAAACCAACAGATTTGCAAAGCATAAATTTTTGTTCTATTCATATCAAAAATATACTTCCAAGTTTCCTTCCTGATTAACCAACTAACTAAAAGATACTAAAAACTATTAAGTCTTAGGCCTAGCTTAACCAAAAATTACCATCCCTGTATTACATATTATCCCAGCTATAAATAGCCATCAGTCTTAAAAAATAGGAACTGACATCCTGAGATACACTCTACGGGATTCAGTATAAATATTTTTACAAAAACCGCCCAAATTCAAAGAAAAACATAAACTAGGAAAAACTACCACTACTCTGTGATCTACGAAGCATGATCACAGAGTGGTGGACATGTTGGATCCCTTTGATTGGTCCTGTGAGGTGTCTGCAATGTGGGAATTCCTCCATTCTTTGTGTGCCTTTGCAACACTGTTGATCATGGCTTAATGTGGCAAGGTAATATGAATTACCCTTTGCTTCAGAAACTTCTTATCTTTGCGGACCTGGGTGATTTTCTATATATGAACCTCAACATGATCGGTACATACCACTGAAAACACTTCCATATTGGCAAGGGTTGTGAAGTCATCTAGGGTAATATCTTTAGTGTCTATAATGTCAGAAATTTCACGCTCAAATTCCAGTAGTAACTCATCTGCTCCTTTGACACTTTGAGTGTCCTCTTTATGAGTGAAAAAATCAAACATTTGAGATCTTTTTGCATAGTTTCCATCAACCCTTTTGATTCACTCAATAGATAGGTGGTCCTATCATGACCAGATTTAATAATAGAATTCATCCACTCTATACTCTTGATGGAGACATGCATATTATCTTCATCCAATCCTAGAACAGGTTTCTCGGTCATAAATTTGCTCACTCCATATTTCTCTATCTCATAGAGATGATTGGTAACTTTCAGCCATTCCACCAAAAATTTCTGCATAAATTGAGCTAACAATTCCATGAGTATTAATTATTTGATTGATATAATTGCTTTCTTTTTGTATCATGGCTTGGATCCATTTAGTGTAGGCATCCACAATCAGTTTATTCTTTTGAATTTGATCTAGGGTTTTCCTAATCTCTGGTGAATGTGGATCAAATAACTATGAAGCTATAGTCAAAGGGATTGGATTAGGATCCTAAACTTCTTGAATGAATTTAGCAATATTTTTTATTGTTGCTTTCATCTCATTCTTATCTTTTTCATATTTAAAAGACCTGTGTATGATCTTTTTTGTAGATTTCTCCAAGTGTTTCACATCAGCCACTCTGGTTGCATATCCAAGATCTATTTTCTTGACTGTAAAGTCATCCATAGTAGATTTAGAGAGTTCCTTATCATTCTTAGGAACTGCAAGATCTGCATACCAGTACCCTATTTTTTCATCAATATCCACCCTGGATTCTAGCTTGATCCTTTTTGGTTTCTCTAAAGAACCCATACATTTTCTTACCATGTCCTCAATAGGTAGTGTTATTGGTAGGACATTCCTTTTTCTTTCGATTGATGTTTCCAACCATTTCAAAGTGGGAACTAGTGAGTATTGAGAATCTTCCAGTGCTTGTGTTGGACTAGTGGGCATAGAAATTATAGAATCCTTGACTCCTTGCTAATTATCTCCTAAAACAACTTCTTCTAATACAGAGTCTTGTGAGTCCTTATCTACTATCATAGTATCCATCTCCTCGAGATTGATCACTTCCTTTTCTTGGACTGGATTGACTTCTCCTTTGAGAGCCTTTAATTTGGAAGTCCTCTTGGGTGGAACAAGATGAGGAGACCTCTTCTTTTTAGCTTTAGATTCAACAACCTTTGTATTTTTAGACTTAGAAGGACCTGCAATAGAAACATTTTCATTAGAACATGGTATAGCATTTTCATCATGAGCTTTAAGAGCTAATCCCCTAGTATTATGTCTTTTGTGAGGAGGTGGTCTTTTGCTGGAAATCCATCTTTTGGTTCTTTTTATAACACTGAGAGTCTTAATGTGGATACTCTCCCTTTCCTCTATATTCTAGTCAATTTCAAGAAGTGGCAAACCCTTAACCTTCTCTTTATACTGCTCATAAATTATATCTTCATCCTCCCCTTCTTCTATTCCATTGGCATCAATGTCTGTCTATAGATTAACTATTTGGACAAGTGTAAATCTACACCATAATCTCCTTCTGACCTCAAAATCATCTGTAGAGTTTTCCCATAAATCTTCCATTTCAGGGACATGGTGAAATTCAGAAGGTAAACTAAAATGTCGTGCAGCATATGCCCTGATGTCAAAATCTCTCCTAGCCTTGAAGGTTTTCAATTTCAACTTGTTCAATTCTTGCTCTAAATTAAGAGAATCAAAAGAATTCTTAGAGGAATAAAAACCTAGTTCTATAGGAAAACTAGATTTGGCCCTTCCCTTTCTGTCTTTGAGGTCTTTGTGCACATGGACCAACGGGCGCCCAACTTCAGTTACAACATGTAAATCCAGAGCATATCTAGGCAAATTGAATGGATCTCCCTCAAACCCACCAAATCTAATATAAGAAAACCTTCTGAATTGTATGAAGAAACTTCCAAAGACATTGACAAACTTCTTAGCCTCCTCTGACATTCTCTGCTCAATGTTCCCCTATAGTTCAAAGATTAACCTTCCGAGTAAAACACCATTTAATTTCATAAAACTATCAACATGGAATTATTTTTGCAAATGGGGGTAATAGTCATACACCTTCATATTAGGAATAGGTAATTCATGATATAAACCATCCCACTTTCTAATACAATATAGCTCATAGAACAGATAAGAAGACATATAGAAACCACTCGCCTTTTCTGAATAATTTTCCAATTGATGATGAAGTTCATCAGGAATACAATCTGCCCAATCAATGAACTTTTCCCCACCCAAAGTTATCTGGATAAAGAAATACATCCAGTCCTGCCAATAATAAGCATGGCTATTACCTTTGACTCTGCTCAATAAGATCACTAGTTCTGCAACTTTAGGTTTGAAATGATCTATTGTAAGGGGTTATGGCAACCTTGACCCTCCCCTTTTTGCCTCCAATAGCCATTGTTTCCAGCAATTTCATTTTTGTAAATCTGTTTATTTGTTGAGAAAATAGAGTAGGAGGAAACAATGGTCCATCCTTCATAAGGATCCTTTTATGGAATGCCCATTGCTATGCGGATAACATCTTGGTTAATGGAGATTAGAGGGCTTCCGTAAATTTTCTTAATACATCTTTCTTCCCTATAATACCTTTTAACACATTTCATTACTAACTCAGGATAGGGGGCCACTAGGGGAAATGTCATTGCATCAGCTAAACCACTTAAAACTACCTTCTCTATTATAGAACCAGAAATATGGCTTTTGATTTTCGTGTGAATCACCTCTAAGGCACCCACTTTTATCACTGTGTCATCACATTTAGGAAGTGAGCCAACAAGAGGGGAAGTTCACCCAAATTTGGGAGTGGGGATTTCATATTTCTTACTGGGAAGACTTATAAAAGACCAAAATTGTAGAAGGAAAATAGAGCCTTTCAATATAAAACTTTTTCAAATGGCTTCAATTTCAAATAGGGACTTTGGAAGAGAAAAACACTAACCTGGAGAATCTGCAAACTCTAAGCTTCTCAGGATGAGAGTATACCTTTTACTGCTCCGCCAATTCAATTCCACTAGAAAAACTTCACCAGAAGACTATTAGCACACACTCTTATTTTATAACTGATTTCCCACAAAATGTGAAGGCTTTGCATTAAATGACAATGCGGGCTCTGAATTAAATGTGACAAGAGGTTTTTCCTGATGTGATCATTGTGTATTGTACCCCTTAAATGATTTAAATTACATATAAGTGTCACATCTAATAATGATTATATCCCAAACACACATGGATAAAATCATCACCCGCCAGCTGTTGCTTTGCTCACGTTACCGTTATCTTTTTGCCTATTCAACATGCAAGCTTCGGTTGAACTGCGAACCTTGATATAGATTTGTTCACAAATTAAGTCCAATGGGTAATAAAAAATTACTTCCTTTTGGTGTGTTTATAAAAACCACGTGAGAAGAAAAAACTCAGACTTTACTACACCTTTTGCAAGATGAAGCCCGCAATTGAACCTTGAACCTTGAACTAGACAAGTTCAGGATTCAATGTTCAATGGGAGAGTGGATTTTGCAAACCACACTGCTCATAATTTCACGTAAAAGAAAAGAAAAAAGAAACACACCGCAAGGCGACATTGAACCTTGATCCTTGAACTAGACAAGTTCAAGATTCAAGTTCAATCAACAAGGAGAAAATGCAAACTAGGCTGAAAAATATTTGTAGACTTTTTACTTCTAGGACAGCAGACTCCTAATTTTAGGTAATGATAAAACATAGGGTACGAGTCAAAAATCAAGGGTAATAGATATCATCAATAAATATTTCAGCAATCAGAATGTTATTATCAATATCTTCTTTTAAATACAGATTACTATTTCACTTGTTCTTACAAATCCAATACTTATGAGATAGGAGTGAAGTATTTCATACCATGCTCTTTGTTCTTGTTTTAATCCATACAGGGCTTTGTGTATTCTAAAAACCATGTTTCTCTTGTTAGGATCAACAAACCCTTCTCATTTTTCAATGTATACCTCTTCTTCTAGTATTCCATTTAGGAATGCAAAATTTGACATCCATTTTGTATAACCTGAATCCTTTGTATGCAGCATAAGCAAGTAGAATTCTGACTCCTTCTAGTCTAGAAAAAGGGTGCAAAGGTTTCCCTATATTCAATACCTTCTTCTTGTGGATACCCTTTGCATACTAGTATTTCTTTGTTCCTTGTGACTTCTCCATTCTCATTTAGCTTGTTTCTGAATATCTGTTTGGTACCAATTGTAACCACCCTAATTTGGTCTACTATGACCATAGACCCTATTTTCCCTAAGTGTGATCATACCCCTAATTATGTCAAGGCAATTCTTCAATTTATTGGCATAATTCATTTAAATCAAATTTAATCTCCGAAGTGATTTAATCACTAAATTACATTAATTGCCTTAGCCAATTAAATCAAATCAATTCAATTCAATCAACACAAATCAAAAACATGGCTAAAGTAATTAATTAAAAGGAATTAAATAAATCCTAATTAAAACTCCATTTGTAAAAAGGGAAATTCAAATCCCTAACCAATCGGAGTTAAATCACGTGGATCACCTCACATGGATCACCAAAGATTCAATCTCCACCTCTCTTCCACTTTCAATCCTAACCTCTCATTCACCAAATTCTTCTATAAATAGAATGAATTTTAAGCTCAATGGGACCCTAATTCTTAATTGTTAATTTGAAACTTATGCTACTCTTATTTTCATAGATCTTTATGAATTTAGCTCTCATTTTCATTGCATTGTTATAATATTTCATCTTGGAGCTATTAAAATGAACATTTATTGAGCATTTAGGTTAAAAGCATTCAAATCTTCCATTCTAAGTTGTATTTCTCACTAATTAATGCATAGTCTGAGGGCAATTATAGCATTCTTCACACTCTTCTTAGATAGGAAGAAATAGGTCAATTTTCATGATTGATTTTCTTTCTAAGTCTTGTTTTTCACTAATATAATGACTTATTGAAGTGTTTCATTGCAGAAAATAGGTACACAAAATAACACACACATTTTTGGCGCCCATCGTCGGGCAGAATCTCAGATTTTACCTCACTTTTGATTCATTTTTGGCTGATTTGTCTTCTCTATTTTTCAGGTACAGAGTCGCCTTTAGTCACCAAGGTTCGCATCTCAAAAATTGAATCACATCGAGGAAATTGGATCACATCCCAAATTTTAGACATTGCATCCAAGAAATACCCAATCATTTTTAGTAAAGGCTCGCATCTGGTATATCTTATGTTGCCTTTAGTGAAAAGTATCACATCTGGGAAATTGGATCATATCCTAGGTTTTCTAGGATATTTTTGGTAAATGCAATTGCATCTTTTCATTTGATTTGGAAATAAAATTGTCTAACCACTAATCTTTTGATTTGGTTTTCTTTTGTCCTTTCAACAGCCTAAATTTTGATTGGAGATTGTTGTCAAGAACCTTTTTTCTCAAAAAGGTAGAAAGGAAACTACTAACTTGTGGTTTGCAAGTGTTTGGATAGTCTAAATTTTTTTTACTTGTTCAAAGTTTTGAAACTTAAGACATTTTCCTATCATTTACTAAATCAATCAGAGGATTATGCTCTTTTCCTTCAAGAAAAATCAAAAACTCAAAAATTAATTTAGGACTTGAGAAGAATTTGGGGATAAATGAACAAGGAAAACCTCATTATTTAATTTATTTTTGGAAAGTAATTGAACAAACACAAATCATTTAATCTTGTGGTTAATTGAACAAACTTCATTGTATAATTCCTTTTGGGATATAAATTGAACAACACAAATCATCTAAAATTGTGGGATAATTGAACATTCATTGTCTAATTTTTGAGATAGTAATTGAACAAGCAAGTAATTTAATCTTGGGGAAATTGAACAATCAAACTTTTCTTTTTCAAGTACTTTGTGTTTTCATAAGCTAGGAATTTTTAAATCAAACTTAATCTTATTTCTCGATCTCACTAGAGGATTTTCTCTTCCTTCCAAATGGAGGAATCAAAACCTTGTCATGGGAGATTGAGTTTTGAGTGAAATCATTTGAGGGAAAGAACTTTATTGAAGTCTTCATGGGAGAAAACGACATGGAATAGGAAAGAATGCTCTTCTTCTTTTGAAGAATAAAAAATCTTGAACTCCTAAGCTTGCCAATCCTTTGTATGCTTTCAAAAAAATTAGAGGGCCTACCAGTTGAGGAAAAAATCTCCCAGGATGACCCAAGTGAGGAGAGGTTTATGCATACCCTTCCAACTCACTATAAATAATTGCTTCCTTGTAGGCTAAAGCCTCAGAAGACGTAATCAGTTTTGTTCTTGGAATTTTGACATGATTCCTTAAACATTCTTGGGTGTGTGAAGAGAGGAGCTTCTTAAATATATTTTGTGAGACTACACACATTTGTTTACTCATAGGGCTATACGCCTCAATTTTTCCTTGTGCAATTCTATGGGAGACGGTCGCAAATGAATGCCCCATCATAATAAACACTTGTAGTAAAACTACCTGATTAACCTCTGAAAGGGTGATAATATTTGTGCAAGGAAAATAGTAATTTCCCCAAGATACTCATCATTTCATGCCCTCACTTTCATTTGGATTCGGCTAATATGGCATCATAACGAGATTCATTGTGTGCTTGGTGATGGCCATATTCTGATTAGCATTTGAGTTTGTCCCTAAGTCTAAAAGCAAAGATTTTCATCCTATTCTTAGAAAATAGGGATTAAGGATGTGTTTGTTCACCCCTAACAATGCAACATTGCTTGATGTGCTTTAAAACCCATTAAAAAGATAAATCCTTCAAACAAGCAACAAATTTCAATCCTTAGACTACATGTTGTTTTTTTCACTCACTCTAAAGTCTTAGAAAACAATCTGTAATAAGAAAAATTTCATGCATTCTGAGACAAATTTGACAAACTTGACAAAAATTGACAAAACATCAGAGGCTTGCATATAGTTGCATTAGGTCGCATTTAGGATGCTAGGTCACTTTTGGTCATTTCTGCATTGCATCTAGGGAGAAAGATCGCATGTTTTATATCAAAGCTCACATCCTGAATATCAAAGCTCGCATCTATTTAAGAAGAACCTTGCATTCAGTGTGTCGCATTTAGGACAATGGGAACTTGCATAGTTGTCTCTCAGAGAAATTCAGTATATTTGGGTACCCTTTTGGTTCTTTAGTCTAGTCCTGTTTCTTTTTCTAGTATGCTAGGTGTTGTTTCAAAAAAAATTTAGAAGTCTACCTTGCATGTCCTTTTGGGTTCTCATAATTGGTCTCAAAACGTGTGGTCTACTCACTTTTCAAAACAACTTGATTCCCATCTCACTATCAGGGCATTCTAACCCTTTGACGCTAGAGTCATTTACTTCCATCAAACACAAACAATCCTTTTCAACTTGGACACACTTACTTGGACAATTTGAGACTTCACTTTACACTATTGGAAACCTTTTGACATATTTGAGATTCAACTTCATGGTTAACACAAGACAAAACAAGTATATTTCTAATGAATCGGAAGTAACTCCTAGATTGCTACACTTTCAACAAGGAGAAACATCTTGCAATCCTTTATTTTCCACATAATCACTCGCAATGGAAGCTCCTAGAAATGAATGGAGTAAAGCTTTTGAAGAATACAACAATGAAAAAAATTGAAGACAAGAAGACAGTAGTAGTGAAGAAGAAATTCACATTACTCATCCTTTGTTTGTCTTAGATAGTGACAGAGACGTACCCAGAGAAGAGTATAATAGACTCAAACAAAGTAGAAAATTCCAAAGAACATTGGAAAAGATCATTGGTGAAGACAAAAAAAAATAATTTCTACATCTAGCATCCATTGGAGTCAAACTACCTAAGGATTATGATTTTGAAAGACTAAATAAAAAAGAGATACTAACCCCTATCTCTATTCTCACCAAATAATTGACCTTGATGCAAGCCAAACTTGCAAAACTCAAACAAGAGAAGGTTAAACCAACAAAAAAATACTCTTTGGACCACATTTTTCCATTTCCTTTTGACAAGAGTATTAACATGATTCCATTTCCTCCCAACATGGCAAGGCCTAAATATGACAAGTATAAGGGAGAGACTGATCCACATGACCATGTGAGAGAGTTTGCACTCTAAGCATAGAATACATGCACAAACCTACATACCTAATGAGGCTATTTTTGGGAAGTCTAGGCAAAAATTCTATGGAGTGGTTCTCCAAAATCACACCTAAGGTGAAATATTTTGAGGAGTCAATACAAAATTTTATCGAACATTACTCCTATAATATACAACATGACGTAACCATGATGGACTTGTGTAACACAAACAAAGAATTGGTGAATCCTTTACACACTTTTTACAAAGGCGGAGGAAAATCTTTGCAAGTTATTCAAGAGCTATTCCTGAATCAGAAAAGATGGAAATATTCATTAACATCTTGATACCTGAATTAAAATATGCTTCACAAATGCAAGATTTACCTAGCTTTGGTAGGATGATAAAAAATGCCATCTGTATTGAAGAGGTCATGGTTAAGAAAGGATAAATCACACTTCAAAGTGATAGTATATCTACCAACTATAACAACAAGCCTAAATGATGGAAACAAAACAAGAATGTTGTTAACGATGGAGTGGTAGATCCATCGAATGCTAATCCTAAACTAGCAGTGTTTAATCTGACAAACAACTTGCAAGAAAACAAACAGGCCAAGGTAATAGCCACAATACCTAAAGAAAACAATGAGAACAACAAGAGTAGACCATGGACTTCTAGACCTCAATGAACATTCACTCCTTTGGGAGAATCTCTTGAGATAGTTTTGAAGACACTCTTGGACAACAAAGTTCTTACAATTCCAGATTCGAAACAATGGGAACCAGAAGTCAAACCAAAATGGTGGGATGATAATTCATATTGTGTCTTTCACAAGAACAAGGGACATAAGACCAATAAATATGTTAAACTTAAACATGTTATACAAGACCTTATTGAAGGAGGCAAGATCAAAGTGGAAGGACACACCATTAATGAAGACCATATGACATCTAACAAACCATTTCCTAATTACAAGAAAGGGAAAGCTTCTAAAGGAAAAGGAAGTGAAGTGAATTATACCTACTCCAATAATGATAATGTGATCAACATGTTGGACATTAAATATGAATCAATCGATGTGATCACTATTAAAGGTGCTATAGATACGTCCATACAATTAAATGGGGTGAATCAAAGTCAAGCACAAGTTACAATCAAAGGACCTAGTTCATAAAAAAAAGTGACATCTTCAAAAGTACTTGTTGTCACAATTCCCAAACTAGCAGCAACAAGACAAACAATTACCATTCCTTCAGCAAACTATAGTTTGGTGGATCAATTGCAATGAACCTCTTCTCAAATTTCTATATTTGAGCTACTTAAAATCTCCTCAATACATAGGGAAGTTCTTGAACAAGCCCTACATTCTGAAAATGTTCCAAAAGGCATTGATGTAGACAAGTTCCAAGCAATGGTTAATCATATCTCAGCACCACACTATCTCTCTTTTTCAAAAGAAGATGACAAATCATTGACTCATTTGCATAACCAACCCCTACACATTGAATTCCTAATTCACAAATCTCATGTCAGATGTGTATTGATAGATGGAGGCACAGGGTTGAACATTTGTACTCTCAATCTAAAAAAGAAGTTGGGTCTTTCATAACAAACCATTGATTCAAGAAGTAAGATAACTATCAAAGCTTACGATGAAGAACAAAGCTCATCTAAAGGCCTCATTGTTCTACCAATCAAAATAGGAATAGTTGAAATAAATGTGATATGTCAAGTTCTAGATCTACCTTTGGCTTAAAACATACAAGGATTCAAAAAGCGCAAGCAGTACCACCTACTTACAACCAATGTATCAAATTCCCACATAATGGGGTGGAAGTAACAATTCTTGCAGATGCTAGTTATACTTGCAATAATGTCAAAGTAGATAGTATGGTTCCTCATAATAAGGATGTTCCAAAAGACAATGTACCTAAAACTACTAAAGACATGGTGATGAGAAGCTTTGGAAAGTAATTAAAAATTGAAGAAACTAGTATGGGAGAATACAATCTAGACATGACCCCATCATTAACAAAAATTCATGTATCTCCAAGATCTTATGGGAAACCTTCCTCATCTTTCACACCTACTACATCTAAAGAACCAAAAATTAACAAATCAACTGCTATGGTTAGAGCCTCTACTTCTCAAGAGGATGAAAATAAGAAAAAGAAGTCTTGGCTTGGCTTTACAAAGGAGAACCGAAAGAAAATGAGGTAAAACATGTGGAGATATGCCATAAAATTATGGTAAAGGATATCACCTTCTCAAACAAATGGGATATAAAGGGAAGGGACCTTTAGGAGATAAAGGAAAATGACTTGTTGAACCTATACACATGGAATTCAAAAATACCAAAGACTAAACAGGACTAGGTTTCAATAATAAATTTGAAAACCCTACTTCAAGAGATGGTCTAATCATTGATGAAGGAAGTGATGATGATGAAGAAGAAACAGAACTAGAACAATGGACCTATGAGAGATTATTTCATATTGGTACAAAGTATCCCAAATATCAAGGATAATGATATGTACCTACTTTTGTAACACAAAAAGAGACTCATGTTCCTTTATTGACACAAGCTATTATTCAAGGAGTATAGGAAACAACAAAAGATCCTCCAGAAGTCCCATTGATAGAAGAAAATCTTGAAGAAATACCCCAACAATAAGATTTACATCCTAACTGGGGGTAGTTGGTCACAATTTCACATGTCCTAGATTTACCTCACTTTGATCTACAAGTGGATAATAGAGTACATCAAGTAACTATTGCTGAGTTTCTAAATAGATTAGATGATTAAATAATAGACTCACATGACTACGAATGGGATAAATTGTCTAATGCTACTATGGACATTGAGGTAGATGTGATTTATAAATTTTCATCGATATTGGAAAGAGGAGAGAATTCTAACACTTCCCCTAATTTTTTTATTGTTCCAGAATCAGATGAGATACCACTACCTAGTATTTTTTATGAAGAAACTGGTGTTTTACTAGGTCTAGAGGACATTCTAAGAATACAAGCAATGAGTTCCATTTTTCTGAGAGTAGAATATGAAATCTCAACTGATGATTCGCTAGAGTTAGGTCCACATATTACTAACAATGACCCTATTAATGATGATTTAACTCTTGATGATATAAATGCTATAGAAGTTGACTTAACAGAACATGTCTTGTTAGTTAATAGTTTTGACGCTGACACGATGTTGTCCTTACTAAACTCCAATTCATTATCCTTGATAAACCCTGACCTAATTGATTGGATGAATTTAGATCCTAATCTTATCATGAACTTCCCTAATGACTACACTTTGGCCTATTATCTAAATGCTTTTGAACCTTATCCTTCTTTAACCAATGCAAGGAGCATGAACATGTTAGAGGAGGATATCAAGTTTCTTAGTCAAAAATTGAAAAATAAAAGGAAGAAAACAACTGATGATGAAAACCATGTTGTGGAAGTGTCAAATTATAAAAATGTAAAAATAAAAAGTGTATCAGATGGTGAAAACCTCTTAGAGGCACCAAAAGATGAGATTCTTGATATCCTCCCTGAGCACTTTCAAGAAATATCTTCAGTTTTTATAGAACCTACACAACTGGTTAATCTAGGAACAACTGAAGTTCCTCAATTTGTTCACTTAGCACAATCCTTATCAGAAGAGGAGAAGATACAATTCACTAAGTTCCTAAAAGAGAAAAAGATCAACTTTGCATGTTCTAACACAGATATGCTTGGAATCGATCCTCAATTAATAATGCATCATTTATCTATAGCTCCTGGGATCAAACCCATGAAAAAAAATTAAGAAAGATGCATCCTCATGTTGCATTACTGGTAAAAGAAGAGATAGAAAAATTACTGAAATCTGGATTCATAAGAGTCATCGCTTATGTAGGATGGATTTCTAATGTGGTACCAATATCTAAAATAGATAAATCTATCAGGATTTGTACAGACTTTAGAGACTTAAACAAAGAATTTCCTAAAGATGATTTTCCACTGCTGAACATTGATATGATCATAGATCTTACAATAGGCTATTAGATGTACTCACTCATGGATGGTTTCTCGGGCTACAACCAGATTAAGATTGCTCCTGAAGACTAAGAGAAGATAGCATTCACATGCGCATGGGGAACTTTTTGCTGGAATGTTATGCCATTTGGATTAAAGAATGTTGGTGCTACATATCAAAGAGCTATGACAGTCATATTCCATGATATGATACACCAAAACATAGAGGACTATGTGGATGATCCCTTAGCTAAGTCAAAAACAAGGAATACTCATATCAAAGACTTGAAAAAGATATTAGATCGCATGAAACAATTTAAACTCACACATAATCCAAAGATGTGTGCCTTTGGAGTTCAATCTAGAAAGCTACTAGGGTTTATAGTATCAAAAAAAGGAATTGAGGTGGACCCTGCAAAAGTAAAAGATATACTAGAAATGTCACCTCCATGCAATATTAGTCAAATGAGGACGCTACAAGGAATACTCCAACCAATCAAGAGATTTACGTCACAACTTGTAGATAGAGCACAACCTTTTACTAAACTTCTACATAAGGGTATTAGCTTCAAATGGGATGAAAATTGTGAAAATAACTTCAAAGAATTAAAGGATTACTTGGCTACTCCTCCTGTTCTCATGGCACCCATTCATGGAAAGCCATTACTCCTATATATCTCAGCTATGGGTACATCGCTGGGAGTATTGTTGGCTCAAGAAGATGAAACTAAAAGGGAAAGAGAAATCTACTATATCAGTAGAACACTAGTATCTTATGAACTCAATTACAGTATAATTGAAAAAGATTTCTTAGTAGTTGTCTTTGCATCACATAAATTGAGACATTATATGTTGTCACATACAGTAAAGCTTATTGCAAAGATAGATCCTCTAAAATACCTCTTGAGAAAGATAGCATTAACAGGAATGATAGAAAAGTGGGTCATGATTCTGAGAAAATTTGATATTGAGTATATGGATAGAAGAGCTATTAAAGGAAAAGTCCTTGCAGATAAATTAGCTAATTCACCCTTGCAAGATGATCCACCTATGATAATTAAATTTCCTAATGAAATGATAATGCATTTAACTGAACATCTGTGGAAGATGTACTTTATGGTTATTTCACGCAACAAGGCTCTAGAGCAGGAGTTCTATTCATCACTCCTCAAGGCTACAAAACACCCAAGGCATACAAATTAATATTTCCATGCACCAATAAAATTTCTGAATATGAAGCATTAGTGAATGGTCTTAAATTGGCTATGGAATGGAAGATCATAGAGTTACATGTGTATGGTGACTCTCAGCTTATTATTAATCAAGTAAATGGAGACTTTCAGACTAATGATGAGAAGCTGATGCCTTATAAACAACTGGTTGATGATCTGAAAATGTACTTTGTCTTCGTTACATTCTAGAAAATCCCAAGGATAGAAAATAAAGTTGTAGATGTTATGGCTACACTGGCATCCATGTTACAACTCAAAGAAAATCAGTTGTGCTATGACTTATTGGTGGAATAACTATCCTATCCATCTTTTGATACCCCTGAGTACCAAATAATTTGTGCTTTAAATGCCCAAGACCAATTCTGGTACGCCAAACTCATTACCTATTTAACTGACCAAACTCTACCCAATGGTTTATCAAGGAATGAAAAATGATCCTTAACTTGAATAGCATCCCGTTATGTCCACATTACTAATAAATTATATAGATAAGGTCTTGATGGTACACTTCTTAGGTGTTTAGAACAAGAAGATTCAGATCGCACATTAAAAGAATTCCACAAAGGTGTATGCGGATCAAACTTAAATGACTTTTTTGTTAGCTAAAAAATAGCTAAGAGTTGGCTATTACTGGCACACGATGGAAAAAAATATTTTTTTATTTTCAAAAACATGTCATAAATACCAGACACATGGAAATCTCATCCATGCTCCTCCTAGAGAACTCATACTGTTTATAAAACATTGGCCATTTCAGCAATGGGCCTTTGAATCGGTTGGACAAATATATCCTAATTCTTCAAGTGGACACAAATACATCTTTACAGCCACTGAGAATTTCACTAAGTGGGTCAAAGCCATGCCACTGATCAAATCCACTAGCAAACAGGTGGCTATGTTTATCTTGAGCTACATTATTTGTAGGTATGGGATACCCTCTTCAATTGTAACAGACAATGGGGGCCAATTTAAAAACTAAGACATCGAAGACCTTTACACACAGTTTCACATCACTCAGAATTATTCCTCAATCTATTATCCTCAAGGTAATGGACAAGCTAAGGCATCTAACAAGAACATTCTTAAAATCCTACACAGAAGTGTGAGTAAATCTGGCAGAGACTAGCATTCACAATTAAATATGGCACTTTGGTCCTATGAAACAAGTATTAGAACACCAAATGGAGCCACACCATTTTATTTAGTCTATGGCACTGAGGTAGTGTTACCTATTGAGGTAGAAATTTCATCTTTGCAGGTATCTCTACAAGGTCTTGTTACTGATGAACAATACCGCATTGATAGGGTGAATGCATTATAATTACTTGATGAGCACAGGCAACAAACATTCGATCATCTCAAAGTGTACCAAAAATGCATGTTAAAAGGGTACAATAAAAAGGTCAAACCATGACAATTTCAAGTGGGGGATCTCATTCTCAAAGAGAATCCTAAGAACTAGCCAAATAGAGAACAGAAAGGAAAGTTTGAACCTAACTGACTGGGGTCTTATGTCATTACGAATTTTTTTTGGGACTGGAGCGTATTAGTTATCTACACCTGAGGGATATTTTATTCCTAATCCCTTTAATACTCTACATTTTAAGTGGTTCTACACATGATATTTGGCTAGCAGAGCCTGTGCAGTAAAAATTCTCAAAAAATACCAAAAAAAAAAAAAATTGATCCTAAAGAAATCCAAAAACAATGGAAAAAGTCCTGAAAAAAGGTATCCTTGGTGAAAACCTAGCAAACAGGTGCCTTGATACTACAAAAAAAGAACAAAAGAACAAAAAAATTGAAAAACATAAAAGTGCCTTGGAAAAAACCTAACAAACAGGCTTCTTGGTAGCAAAAGTAAAAAGCTTTCTCAAGTGGTGAAAAGCTAGAAAATAGGAGTCACTCAAACTCTATGCTCTATCTATTAATGCATTGATAATACTACTCCATGATTTCACATGTGCTATTTGGTCACTCTGATTCCTTACAAATTTCCTATCCTTGCTTGGGATTTGTCTACATTTGTGTCTTAGGAATAGTCATCCTGCACTGGGGCATCTTTGCTAGCATGGTCAGTTTGCATCTACTAGTTGTCCTGGTGTCATGTCTAGGATGGTTCACCTCTCAAAACAATATTTCTCAATACTTGCATCAAAACATTACTATCACAAACAAAGGTGTTTCTTCAACACCACCTACCTATAACAGGAATCACACTAGTGTTTATCAACACTTTAAATGACTTAATGTTTCTCAACACTTCAAATCAAAAACATATTAGTGTTTCTCAAAAATTTCATCAACCATCATTCCTAAACACTACATTAGACTGTAATTACTAACAAAGTTAATCTCTTATGCTCAAACATGAAATCATATTTCTTAATTCCAAATTCTGATTGATGAATATCTAGTGCACTTGAAAAAAAAATCTACAATATTTTTCAATAGTACTTAAACACATAGTCTGATCTTGGTTTGATTATGACTCTTTTATGTTTCCATGATGTTTCATACTAGGCACATTTAAGTGGTTATACATTTTCTTTGATTGATTCTCAATTGATGATTGTTATGTCTTCCAAGTTACTCCATGACATCTATTCAAAGACAAAGATTCGCAAGAACATGGGCATAACCTTTTATTGGTTTTTTCATATAGTGATATTTCCAAATGATCCTATAAATTTCACCTAACTTGGATGTTTATGGTAAGGTCTGCCAACATGAGTGGATAGCCGCATATATCTCAATCCTTGTTATGTGTAAACTACGGTGAGGTTGAAACAATTTCCTTGTCTATTTTCTAAATGAGATTCTCACTAAGGTGTATGCTACATGATGTACCCAAGGATATGAATTTTCAAGGTCATTGTGGATCACATATCTTATATTACACTTAAACATAACCTGATTCTTAATAGTAAAAGGAGATAACTAACTTGTCATCCTGGCTTCTATGCCTTGATACCTAATTTTATTTGTGAAATTGCATCCAATACACATAGTATTCATACTTTCATGATACCAATGGGTATTAGTAATATTTTTACTATTAGGTGATGTCCATTACAAAAACTCCCAATGATGATAAAATGCTACAATGTATACAAATCAGTGATAGTCCTAAGAGTCTGCATGTAGATGCATTTAGAGATTGCATGATTCATTTGAAAGAAAAGCATAAGGACTTGAGCTCAAAATGATTTCCTTCTTCATCCAAAATCCAAGTTAATTACATAATCTATATTATTGATATTAATGATTCTCGAACTATCAAAATCTAATGTTGTTCTTCTATGACCAATCGGGAACGAATTTGAGCTCATATTTTTAACGTGATTAACTTGGTAAACTTGTGTTTTCTCTTAAAACACTTTCATTTCTCCACTTCTTCTAAGTTGATTCTTTCTCAATTCAATCGATCAGTTCAAGTGATATATCATTCTAAAGAGGGATTTATTATTTTTCCTTCGATCTCATTCTTGAGGGGGAATTGTTAGTAATAACTGAGAGGGGGGGTGAATCAGTGACCTCAAAAATTTATCCAATTTAAACTTTAATCCACCAATCAATACTTCTCTAATTATTAAGTCCCTACAAGATGTATGCCTTTGAAATACTTGAAACAAATAACTGTCTGTCAGTTTACCTTGTCTTTCCTTATTCTCCTTGATAACCGATAAGAAGTAAACTGTATTTACCGATACTCAGTAAATATGCAGAGTATACCAATCAATCCATAAATTCTTATGTGAAATTTAAAACACTAAAGTAATAAACCATACACACATAACACAAGGATTTTAAAGAGGAAACCCTGTTAAGGGAAAAACCACTGGGACCAGTACCCCAAATTTTCACTCTTCTGAAGTGAGCCCTATTAGGAGCCAACCCTGTTAAAGGTTACAAACACACTGTTAAGTGTGACCTTGTTAGAGTATTTTTATACATAGGTTGTCACTTAGTATCTGGCATCTACACTACCATCCTTGAATCAGTCTCATGACTGTCAATAAGCTTTATGCTAATCTTACTACCATCCTTGAATCAGCCTCCTTCTTATACTATCAATAGGCTTTAGGTAAGACTGATGCTACTATCATGAGTCAACCTTCTGGTAATCTATTAGGATATACCTCAATTACAAAAGACTATTAAGTCCTACTATGTTAAGAGATGTAATGCTTCAATGGTTAAACTGAAACAAAATGACCTGTTTCTAATGCAACTAAATTGTATATTTTCAAATCTATTTACTTAAAATATCTTTCTAATCAATGTATCAATTCAATTCATTTGTACTTAACTCTTTATTCTTTGTGATGTTGTGCTTTTTTGTTTGTCGGTGTCTGCGGAATTCTTTAGCTCTCCCTTAGCTTGATTGATCAGGACTGCATGAAGTTTATCCTTCAACATTTTCTCTTTAGTATCTTCTATCCATTCACTCCCCCATGTATCTAATTGCTTCTAGGAATGAATTATGCTTGTCTCTTAAATAGACATCATATCCCTTAATTCTAGGTTCTTGAGTCTTGATTCTTGGTGTGAAAAACAATCCAGCCAAATTGATTTATAGCTTTAACTTCTAATTTATCTTGTAGTTATCTTCTTGCCAACTGTACAAATCAATTGCTTAACTATGGTCGAATAAAACAAATAAAACAACTAGTTAATTCTATCCTTTAGCTCTGCCAACTAGATATTTTTTCATTTTTGGATCTCTCTGTTCCGTCGGTCAATTCTGTAGTTCGTCACCAGTGACAACTACCAGTTTCGTCGGTGCAACTTCATTTAGCTTTGGGATCTCTATCCATCGAGCATCATTGGATCTTGCTCGTCGGGCACCCTTTGATTCTTCTTCATTGGGAAAAACTATCTTCTTCTCATCAGGAATTACTGTGACTTTATCTCTATCTTTACCGATGGTGTGCACTCCACTGGTGTAGCCTATCACTTAGTGAATACTTGACTTTTATGCATTGTTGAAAGCATAACCTTTATCCATTGATTCTATGAAGTCTTTGGCATTATGTATATGACCATACAGATGATATCAAGTTACATCAATGAAAATACAAACCATTAATTGATTTAATGTCTTACATCATCTTCAACTTAATATAGTCAAACATTTAATCAGTTACATGTCATCAATGATCATACTTAAATCAATCAAATTCTTGCTCAGAAAAAATTAAAATGACTTCATCATCAAAATGCTAAAGGCATGAAAGTTCCTTGACTAAGTCAGGATGGTTGGATTGAAGGCTTCAGTTCTCACAATATGGATATCTTATGTCTACTTTTTCTCAGATTCTTATTAAGCTCTTGGCAGCTTTATACTGACTTTTGTTCGATCAACTTCGGAGTCAATATTATCAATTTTCAGACGACAACCAAGTTCAGAATTGGTATCTTTAAGATCTTTTCTTATTGACCTTTGTTCGATCAAGTTCAAAGTCAATTTTATCAGTTTTAGTTCAATCAAGTGTGAGACTGATCTCATTAGACACTTCATTCGATCAAGTGCAAAATTCTCAAACTTTCTAAAGTCAACATCAAAAATTTCTTTAAAATCAATGCGCTACTCACGCATCAATTCAAAGAGGGGAAAATGTAACCACCCTAATTTGGTCTGCTCTGACCATAGACCCTATTTTCCCTAAGTGTGATCATACCCCAATTATGTCAAGACAGTTCTTCAATTTATTGGCATAATTCATTTAAATCAAATTTAATCTCCCAAGTGATTTAATCACTAAATTAGATTAATTGCCTTAGCCAATAAAATAAAATAAATTCAATTCAATCAAAACAAATAAAAAACATGGCTAAATTAATTAATTAAAAGGAATTAAATAAATCCTAATTACTACAACATTTGCAAAAAGGGAAAGTCAAATCCCTAACCAATGGGAGTTAAATCACTTGGATCACCTCACATGGATCACCAAAGAGTCAATCTCCACCTCTCTTCCACTTTCAATCCTAACCTCTCATTCACCAAATTCTTCTATAAATAGAATGAATTTTAAGCTCAATGGGCCCCTAATTCTTAATTGTTAATTGCAAACTTATGTTGCTCTTATTTTCATAGATCTTTATGCATTTTAGCTCTCGTTTTCATTGCATTGTTATAATATTTCATCTTAGAGCTATTAAAATGAACATTTCTTGAGCATATAGATTACAAGAATTCAAATCTTCCATTCTAAGTTGTATATGACACTAATAAATGCATAACCTAAGGGCAATTATAGCATTCTTCATACTCCTCTTAGATAGGAAGTAATAGGTCAATTTTAGTGATTGATTTTATTTCTTATTCTTGTTTTTCACTATTATAATGACTTATTGAAATGTTGTGTTGCAAACAATAGGTACATAAAATAACATACACACACCAATGGCATTATTGTCATCTGGTCTAGGTACTAATGTCCATGTTCTGTTCTTCTCAATCTGTTCTATCTCAGCTTCATTAATATCATTGACCCATTCTTGATTCTCAAGTGCAGTATTAACAGATTTAGGATCAAAATCACAAATTAAACATCTAGAGTTCAAAGAATTACTTCTTGTTCTCATTCCATCCTTTTTTTCACCTATGATCTGGTTCTATGGATGGTGTCTTCTGACATACTTGGCAAGTACCATTTCAGCTCTTTTTTCATCATTCTGATCATTAGCTTGACCTTCCTTTTGATCTCCATTGCTCGGTGCATCATTCTGAGCAATTTCCTAATTTTTGGTGTTTGCACCTTGATTCTCGGGTGCATTGTTTTGTCACTCAGGAGTGATACATTGTTTCTCAGGCAGAGTTTCAGGTTCTTCACTATAGACAAACCTGTTGTAGTCTTCTAGTTCTTTTCTTCTTTCCTCGTCATTTTTCTTAGCAAATTCATCCACTTTAACATTTTCACTTTCAATTATTTTGTTAGAGGATTTGTTAAGACATTTATAAGCCTTTATTTTGGTAGAATAACCTAGAAATATTCCTTCTTCACCTTTGGATTCAATATTTCCATTTCTATCATCTTTCAAAATATAATATTGACTTCCAAAAATTCTGAAGTAACTTACATTGGGTGTGTATCCATACCATAGCTCATAAGGTGTCTTATTGGTGTCTTTCTTCAATTGAACTTGGTTTAATGTGTAGATGGCAGTACTAACAGCTTCTCTCCAGATTGTTTGTGCAATGCCTTTCTCAATCATCAATATTCTGGCACAATCAACATTTGATGTGTTCCTTCTTTCAGCAATCCCATTTTTTTGTGGTGTTATGGTGCAAAAACCTTTCTTTGAATTCCATGCTCATTACAAAAGTTAGTGAATTCATCACAAATAAATTCTCCTCTTCTATCTGATCCTAGACATTTTAGTTCCTTTCCACTTTGTTTTTCCACTATAGCTTTATACCATTTAAACATCTTGAATGCTTCTGATTTCTCTTTTAAGAACATAACAGTCATCATTCTAGAATAATCATCAACAAAGAGAATGAAGTATCTATCACCATAGTAGCTCTTTGTTCTCATTGGTCCACATAGGTCAGTATGGACTAATTCTAGAATAACATTAGATGTGTAGGTTTTTCTCTTGAAACTAGACTTTTTTATTTTACCTTTTTGACAATTCTTATACATGACATGGTCGTGTTTTGACATGCTCGATAAGCCTCTTACTTTCCTTTTATTTCTTATCCTAACCATGTTGTCAAAATTCACATGACATAACCTTTTATGCCAAAACAATATGTCTTCGTTTCTAGCCATTAAACAAGTGGTATTAAAATCATCAAGATAGAATAGGTTACCTTTTGTCTGTTCACCAGTTCTGATCAACCTTCCTGATTCATTAAAGATCTTTTCCTTTTTGTTCTCAAATGCAACTTGATGTCCTATGTTATTCAGCTATGAAAAACTCAATAGATTATAGTTAAGTCCTTTCACCCAATGTGTATTTTCACATCTGATCAGATTATTCAAAATTATGGTTCCTTTAACTTAGACCATACAAGGTGATTCATTACGCATTCTTACTGATCCACCATTATAATATTCAAAATTTTCAAACATTTCCTTATCTCCAGTCATGTGATGAGAATAGCCACTATCAATAATCTAGACATCATTCTTACTAACCTTAGATATGAGTGCAGTTTCAACATACCATTCCTCTTCATCGAAATCATCCTTCATAGCAACAAATACCACCTCAATATTTTCATCAGATTCGGTGTCAGTATTCTCAACTTTTTTCTCATCTAGGTAACAAGCCTTCTTTCCTTTTTCCTTATAGTATCGGTTGTCTCTTCTGTTAGATTGTTGGTTGCTTTGGTAATCTCTATCATCACCTTTTTCAAAATTATTTTCATATGATCTGTCATTGTTTCTATCTTCTTTTCTTTTGTTAGGACATCTAGAAGTAAAGTGTCCAATCTCTATACAATTAAAACATACCAATGGTAATTTACCTTTGTATCTACCTTTGCCTCTCTACAATCTTCTAGCCATTAGTGCTTCAATCTCATCAAGTTATTGGTCATCACTATCACTTTCACTATCATTTATCATAGTGTATTTATGACTTGATTTACTTATTTTCAAAGAAGATTTGAATGCATAATCAATAGTTGGTAAGACACTATTGTCAAATTTATTCATCTCAAATGAAATAAGTCTACCAATCAAACTATCTAGAGAAACATTGTTATTTTCTACTGCTCTCATTTCTTGTATAGTTGATACTCTAATAGCATATATAGGCAGTAAGGTTCTGATAATTTTACTAACCAAATTTTCTTCTTCAAATACACCTTCTACTCCTCGGAGAGCATTGAAAAATTATTTGATTCTGTAGCTACGCTAAGTGATGTTTTCTCCTTCTTTCATTCTTAGGTCATCAAACCTTCCTTTTAGACTTTCAACCTTATCTCTCAGCACATTCTCATCTCCTCCATGTACTAACTTGAGTTTGTACCATATTTTCTTTGCAGTAGTTCATGATTTGACATCTTCAAATTCAACATTGGAGAGTGAGGAAGCAAGTTCTATCATCATAGAATTGTGTTCATACTTTTCTCTTAATTGATCAATTGTTGGAGGTCTAGTAGGTAACACAAATTCAGCATCCAAGTATTGTGTGACATCATTTCCAATACCTGATAGGTGGAGTCTTATCATGCTTTTCCATGATGCAAATTTGTCATTGTTCAACTTAGCCACATCCCTTTTTCTAATCTTGTGATCTTTAGCTTGAGTCTTAAAACTCTCTTTCTAAGAACACAAGCTCTGATACCAATTGTTAGAATAACTGAGAGGGGGGGTGAATCAGTGGCCTCAAAAAGTAATCCAATAAATCAACCCAAATATTTATACCACAAATATAAAATCTCTAGATATCTTTAGTCCTACAAGATGTATGCCTTGTGTGAATCTAACATGTATATAATTCTCAGTGTTTATACTTTTTATCCTTTCCTTAATACTTATTGAATAATAGTCTATCTTTTCTTAACCTTTACTGAAATATAGTAAATAACTTAGTGTTTACTGATCAATCCTATTTTAGTAATGTGTAAAGAAAAACATCAAAGAAATGAACCATATACACATTTGACACATGGATTTTTAACGTGGAAACCTTGTTAAGGGAAAAACCACTTGGGATTGGTAACCCAAAATTTTCACTCTTCGGAAGTGAGCTTAGTGAAGAGCCAACCCTATTAAAGGTTACAAAAACACCATTAAGTGTGACCTTGTTAGAGGATTTATCACTAACAGTTTATCACTTGACCTCGCATTCTCTATGTTGTTAACATGAAAACCTTTTGATACTCGTTGGGATGTATCTCAATATATAAAGGATTGTTAAATCCTACTTTGTTAAGAGATTTTTTGAATCAATGGTTAAACTAAAATAGTAGATGATCTGTTCATAAGTACAACTTAATCTTGCAGATGTTCAGATCTATGGTAAGCTCAGAATACCTCTTCTGATCAATGTTCTCTTCAATTCCTTTGCTCCACTTATTTTTGCTCGATGAATGTTGTTGCTTCTATGTTTCTCGGTGTCTGCAAAATTCTTAGCTCTATTCTTCAACTTGTATGATCAAATATGTATGAAGACTTCTTATCTTTACCAGAATTCTCTTCAGCATTCCTCTATTTATTATGAATTACTTGTCTCTTTATATAGACATAATCTCACTGTTTCTTGTCCTTCTTGTTTTCTTTGTTGATCACTTCTTGATCTGTAAATCTTGTCATGCTTTCTTTAGTTTTAATCCATAAAAATCTCCTTGTTTTCTGGAATAAAAAATGCTTTAAATCTCCTTATCTTTATCTTTTAACTAATCAATGAAAACAAAGTAAAAAAATAGTTAACTCTAACTATAGCTCCTACCAGCTAAGTTGTTTTTTCATATCCTAACTTCATTTCTCATTGGTCGACACTTTAATTGTGCTCAATGACTACTGTAGATAGCTCAGGCATCAAATTTAGTTATGTTAGGTGACAAGTGTAGTTAGCTTCAGTAATGATTTCTTGGGTAATGTTTACTGTCACTCGATGTACATGATTACTGATGACAAAAACTTGGTCTCTTCATATCTTTAAGAGTAGTGACAATATGTGTATGATAAATCATACCATATCAAGTTTACATAGATGAAAATACAATATATTAACTGATTTAATGTCTTGCATATACCTTCTGTGTCTTGGTGATCATCAACTTTGTCATCTTCAAACATTCAATTAGTAAGAGCTCATCAAATTGCTCCTAAATTCAACACCTGTCCTCCCTCCATAACCTCTCTACAAATATCTTCTCTTCTTCCCTCACTAAAATCTAATATGATTTGCAAAAAATATCTCCTTTGTTTTGGCCTTTGAAACTTCCCTCCAATCCATTCGTGAATACACATATTTGAGGCTTGAAAATAACAATACTTTCAAAAGCATTGTGTAGATTTAATGTACCTCCTGTGCTTTGAAAATGTAGTTAATTGTCTTTATTTCCTTATTTCTTTAGTATTCTTGTGAAGATTTAATAATATTTCCTATGCATAATGTATTTATAATATTGCATTTGCATTTGCAGTAGTCTGTTTCAAGTTAGGTCTTTACCTTGGCACATGAATCTTTAATTTTTACACTGCACTTTACCCTTGCACATTAATTTACCTTGGCATATTAATCTCTTAATTTTTGCACTGCACTTTAATCTTATTTTTCTCCTTTTCTACAAAGACTACACCAGATTGTGTCATGTATCACCTTCTGACTTGTTTGCAAGTCCACCTCATCTCCTATATCACCTTGCTCTTCTTGGCCTACCACCTCTTGCACTGCCACGTGTTGGCTAGATGCGATCCCTTAAACAGTAACTGGAAAGCATCTTTGGTTTACACCATCATTCCCATCATCTGATCTTACCTCAAGATCTGTGCCATCTAACTAGCCTATGTTTGGAGCCCACCACATCACCATCCACCTGCATGACCCATTTTCAACCTTGCCACATGTCATATAGGTGCAATGCCTCAATGATATCCTTCATGCATCTTTAGGGTCTAAGGCATTGTTCCAGATGTTGATCTTTGGGATCATCGCTTGCCATAAATCTTCTATGTTTCAGGATCTATGCACGATCTATTGTTATCCTCTGCCATGTCATCTCTGTAGGCCCCACCAAAATTGGTTTGTCTTCTTCTGAGGTCACCACCTGGCCAGGCACAGTTTCCAAGGAGCTTCGCTCAAGCGCATCATCTAGAGCCTCCTTCTCTTCTCTTCACATTACACTGTATGCATTTTTTCTTTTGAACTATAGTATTATCCCCCACCCCATCAATGTGGGACTAATTTTTGCATGTTTTTAAAAATATATGTATATGAACGCCCACAATCTTGTGGTCCTCAATCGAGTTCACCCCCATGCACACATGAGCAGTCTCCAAGAGCTCCTTACTCTTTCTTCACAATACTATGTAAGTATTTCAGCTTATAAACATTTAAAATTTCCATTTCCTTGTCAATGTGGGATAAATCCCATATTATTTTTAAACATTTATACTTTGGCACCCAAAAAAAAATTCACGTACCATAGTCAAACCATGCATACCAGTTGGAACCTTCAAGTGTTGATGCCCATGAGCTTTCCAACTCTTTACTTCATCTCATTAGTTGAGCGTTGGTGTATTTAACCATTAATGATTATCCCCACCCTAAAAATGTGGGATAATTCCCTAGACATTGTGCTAACAAAACTATGCCCAGAACACATTTTCAAACAATACCTATGTCTTATGGTTCACCTGTCATGTCTTTTATTTCTATTAACCATTTGCATTGGGGCATACTATCAAACAATTTACGTACATTGCTTGTGTATTCACCTTGCTAGAAAGTCCATGCAGCCTCATCTATGGCTCCATGCATAGAATAAGTTGCTTGGAAAATTTAAAATAAATCTTCCTTCAAACCCATTCACAGCCTTGTAAACTCCATGCGCTCCTACTTCTTCAATAAGGAATGTTCTGCAACCCTCTCTCCTTGCAATACGCAGACCTCCTATTAAAAAGTGCAAACTTCTTTGGAATGAATGGTTGTAGATTTTGGTTTTAAACCTACCAAATTGCATTAGCTTGAAAGTTTCCAATGTTCTCCTTTTATACATTAGCCTCCTTCTTCATCCTCCATCTGCGCAATACTACCTTTCAATAACTATGCGTAGTTTTTTAGAAATACGCACAAACTTTTGGAATGACACCTACCAATTGTCATTTGCTTGAGATTTATAAAGTTTTATTCCATGCACTGGTATGTAAACTCCCTATGAAAAATTTGAAGCATCTGCCAGACAGTTCACACTCCTTATTTTTTGCTTCCCCATGGCACGCGAGCACAGAATAACATCGCGTGGGTTGTGGAATTGGTATAGCAC
Organism: Thuja plicata; assembly: GCA_018584345.1. Lineage (NCBI taxonomy): Eukaryota > Viridiplantae > Streptophyta > Pinopsida > Cupressales > Cupressaceae > Thuja > Thuja plicata. The sequence continues at coordinate 13,662,682 of MU227649.1, forward strand.
CAGCCAACATGCATTAACTTTAACAGTTTTAAAATGTATTCCATGTAACCTACATTTTTTGTAACTCCCCCTATGTAGGCTTATTTATATCATGCGTAGTCCAATGACATATGGCGCAGCCTATGTCTCATCCTGCACACCTCCCCTTCAATCACCCTACATAGATCCTTAGTTTTCATTAGGCTCAATTGGTGCAGGCAGGGAAGAATGGATGTTGCGCAGCCTCTTTACACACCTAATATGAAGCTTGCAATCTTTGTGTTTCCTTTGCAACTAGTTGTTGTTGATACATTACAATTTGTGCTCCATGTCTTGATAAATATTTCAGAATCATCATTCACTCCATAAACCATCGCCCCATATGTTTGATATTAGATGTCTATGCTCCATTATCTCTTACTAAAAATGTTGATTATTTCCATAGCATGGCCAAATCATAGGCAATTAAAAATAAATTTTTCATTCTAGCATCGCTTTTCTTTCTCATTTGAGAATCGTTCTTCTTCGCAATGCATGTGTCATTGCAATGTCCCTTGTGATCAATCAGTTGTATATATTTCTTGAGGTCCCGACCAAGGATTTGCTTGAATGATAATGACCTTCATATCAGGCCTCCCTTGATTTCAAGTTTTCACTTTCATTATGCTTTTATTAGACAACCTTCCCCTGCAGATAAAACTCCCAATTTCCTACAAGAGCTCATAAACTTAACTATATACAAAAAACCTTGAGGTGAATGTAGTTTCATGAGGCAAGTTTGGTCCCCAAGTGGACCCGGCTAAAAATATTTTTGAACTTAATCAACATGACCTTGGAAATTGCTTCCTAAATCTTGGACTACCTAATCATGCACCTTGGCTTGAAATCATGAAACATGCCACTACTAAAATTTGAAATTCAATCCATCTTGATAAGTGACTAGATTGAGTAAATAGATCTCAAGACTGCCTTTAAAAACTAACCAAAACACACAACTAGATCATGACACTTGGAAAGCATATAGAATGGCATATAAAAATTCATCTTGTCAAAAGGCTTTCCTTGACAATGCATGTTATGAGATAATTTAATCTCTAAATTTTCTTGTTTCAATTTGTCTCTGTAAATTAATCTCATAAAGAGCAATTGGCCTCTGAAAATGGCTTCACAAAGCGATATGACAATCTCCTAGAAAAATGCAATCCAGAACATGCACTCACTTCCAACATGTGAATACAAGTGCAAAATGCATTTGAAAAACACCTTCAGCCCTGTGAGATACTTATGTTAAAATTTGATCACTTCGTTACTATTATATAACTGAAAGTTGAAAACTGAATAAACTAGATTTGGATTAGCCCTTTTTAAAAAAATCAAACCATATCTTGAGGCTTTGTTAGTGAATGTGGTAGTACATAGATTTAAAAATATGATAAGGATCCAACTCATTTGTTATAATTTTCAATTGGCACCAAAGTGTTAACCTATAATGTCAGCCCTCTAGAAGACTTTACTGCTACACCCACTAAAAACTAAATAAACCATGATTAGATTTTACTCCACAAACCAATCAAATGAAAACCTCATGATCTAAAATGTTGGGTATAGATTCACTTACATACAAAGAAAAAAAATTCAATTAGCTTGTTCTGATCATCAAATGGTCAATCAATATGAATCCTCAAAGTCAACCTCTTACCAGCTTTCTAATTTCAAAATTAGTAAAATTGCATAAACTTGATTTGGAATTGGCTGACAAAACTAACCAAATATACTTGGCCAGGTCTGAAAATATTCATGCAAACATAATTACATGTTTATAATTTAGGGGAACACTCAATTCCTCATATGGTTCAATCCGGTGCAAACTATGGGACCCCAAAGTAGGGTACTTTGTTGTTCTGCATTTCACACTCTAAGAATCAGAATTAATTGAAAAAAAAATGGCTTTGGAAAACCTGGCATATAAACTCACATGGATTTGAAAATGGGCATGGAGATTCATTTTAACATATAAAAAAATCTCATAAAACTCATTATGTCATGCCTATCCATCCATCCAATGATAAAAGCCATCAAAGTAGGTCACTTGTTAAAAATTGAAAAGGTACACAAGTGCATATTTAAGGTAAACATCTTTAAACAACTGTCTCAAAAACATATCAAATCTGAACTCTGAAAGTTGTAACCCACTACATTTACTCCCTAAAAGGTGAGGAACACATGTCCCAAGTGGTATCTCATGAAAATCATCGGGTCTCATTTTACTGTGTATGCAAAGTAGGCGTTCTCCAAAAGTTCTCAAGGGTGGCAATTTGTGCCTTAGAGAAATTTTAACTTTGCCACTCTAAAATTTATCCAAAAATTTTAGACTTCCAATAGTGGATTTTATTGGGGATGCATTCCCCATGTGGGCATGTAGAGTACTTAGAATCTCATGGTAGAGAAAACCAATCATAAAAATAAATTAGACTTTCTCTCTTCTCTTCCCAAAACCAGGTTCCTTATTGAAGACTAAACACCACACAACACAATTAAAATCAAATTGACTGTACAAAAATATACAAATTATCCAAAAATGGCCTCAATTCCTTTCATAACTAAAATCCACATTTACCTATATCAAAAATCAGATTCTCATCTCCATGTATCAGAGGTAAACTTAAATTATTACTTCCATTCACTTGATCAAACACACTACTATATATCTTCAACATATCATATAAAATATAATCAGCATACTCACAACCAACTGGTAGCACCAAGTCATCAAACCGTTGTGAATGTTGATCATTATGTGACATCAAAATATCACACCCTTTACTACTATTAACCAGTTGAGTAGACAAACATTCCAACTCCATCACATAGCTAGGAATATGTTGACTTACTTCAATACATGTTTGGATATCAAAGGAAAAAATTTCATATTCAACCTCATATGTATCATGCAAACATTTAGGGGAAACATGATGAACCATAACCTTTGATTTCATAATTAGTTCATCATGAGAAACTTCATTCATTTTCATGTTACAAGAATTTTCAAGATCAACATTAGAGGAGGATTGATCATAACATAAGGGAGTTGAATCAAACAAGTTATCCTTGTTACCACAATCACATGTTTCAAAATCTGATACAACATTCAAATCATATATATTTTCAATGGTTTCTTCATATAAAGGATTATAAATCATATGAAAACCCTTCTCAAAAGAATTATGGCAGAGCGGTGGCTGGTCCATATCTACCTTGTCATCAAACAACAGATTAAAAACTTCATTAAATCCACCATCAATTTCAATATTACAGCCATCATCTAGGAGGGAGAAATCTAAATCAGCATCATTACTATTTGAAGAACCATCATCACTATGAGTTTGAGAAGATGAGAAACTATAGTTATGATTTTCAGAAAGAAAATCCTCACTGATTTTAACAAAAATTGCAAGGTTGCTCTGACCACTTTGAGACTCAACCTTCTCAAACAAACACATTGGATTAAGAATACCTTGTTGATGAGAAAACTGAGAAGGAAAATAATTGGCTGTATGAAAAGGGACTTGTGTTGGGATGGTATATACAAAATCATTTGCAACACTTGATAGGTCTTCATCCTCTTCATAAGTTTGCATATAAACCATCACCTTATCCACAAAAAGATCAAGGCCATTCAAAGACAAAGCAGACTTTTTCTCTACCAATTCCTCACAAATATCTTCTTGGACATCCCCATGTGACAAAAGCATGGATTGAGAAAAATATTCCTCATTGGAAACAAGGATTGAAACTTCTTGGATCATATATTTTTGTGCAAAGGAATGACCACAACAACTTTCATCTACATCATAGTCCTCTTATTGTTCACAAAAATATTCCTCAAATTGAGACAAGAAATCTGCACTATTGTGCTGAATAGAAGAAAAATCTATACTCTAAAAGGAAAAAATTTCAGCTAAAGATTCATCTCCATCATATTTCTATTCATTGACTTCATCATCAACATAATATTCTGCATTATCAACATTTTCACTAGAATAATCAGATTCAGCATCATCATCATAACTAGATTCAAAATCATCAGCAATACTAGATCCAACATCATCAGCATTTTCAAATTCAGATTTCTCAATCGAATCTATCCATTTGATAGCACGCTTGATACCTTCTTTAAGAGATGCAGACCAACTGACTGATTTAGGAGCACAAAGTTCTAAAAACAAATCAATCTATGTTGATTCTAGAACCTCAATTTTTTCTATAAGCTTATCAAGTACATTACAAAACCTTTGATAAAACAAATATGTTGACTCTGTCTTCCTTTCTCCTACCCTTACTCTTAAAATAAATAGGGCTCTATCTTGGATTCTTTTCTCTCTTAATGCAATATCTCTATTAGATTTCTCAAGATATGCTTGATAAATTTCAGATATAGAAAATTTATATTGATCAATTAAAATCAGACTCTCCATTGAACTATTTATTAACAGTACATCTTCTCATTCGTAAACTTATAGCCAACTTATGAAATCCCTTATTTCACATAACAACATACTTCTGATTTTGATGACTGAAATTTGGACCAGGAAGTATGGATAGCTTTTAGATCTACTTTCCTTTTCTCCAGTGACTTCTTCATGTTATAAGGAAACCATTCATAAACTATTATCATGGAAAAATATTTACCCGTGAAAAGAAAAATACCTGGCATCAATTGTCGTGGCTGAAAAATGATAATTCTTAAGTTAACTTCACACCTTCCACTAATTCTTTTGTAGATTTTCCACCTCCTTTTTGAGGAGAGAAAACTTGAACAACTAAAACATAAACCCAACTCAAATTCTCTTCAAACTTTGCATATAAACTTTCTGATTTTCATGATGGACGAACATTGCATGTTCATTGATTCCTCCATTGGTGTCCATTCTTTGAAAAACTTAGAATCTCACCCTGATTTTTCTTTTGGACGTTGCTTCACTTAAAGATCTTGTGAATGTCTTTCTCATCTTGTATCTATTTTGAAATAAAATTTTCATTCAGCACTGTTGCAGAGATTGGATTCGCCACCCAATACAAATTGGGAAAAATATTATGACATTTTGCAAGAACAAACCCTTTGCAAAATCACCTTTACAAGACAAAACTAACTCCTCAAAAGATATCAATTCTTGGACAAAAACATCTCAAACACAAGACAATATCCCTCAAACCCCATAACATGAAATATAACTTCTCAACTCTATGCAATCTTGGATAGACTTGACTGGACTAAAAATCAATAAGGAAAGGAGAAAGCTCAACTAAAACCTTATGAACTATGAAATTAATACAATGGTCCCTAGTAGACTCGCCATTTTTTTAGCTCTTTTTCTTGCAAATCTGAGAAGAGCTCAAATCTACAACTCTCTCTAACCCAATAATAGACAGGCAAGGAAAAAGGCTAATTAACAAGGATATGATCCTCCTCCACTTCGAGCTCCACAGATGCATGCGGGTGTACCTATCTTGAGACTCATTGCTTCACAATGAATCTTACAATGGATTAAGGATTCTCATCCTTCTTCTCTTTGAGCTTAGAGGCTCAAGTAGGCTAACCTAGGTTGGAATAAATGGGAAGTGTGTACTGAGAGGGGAGGGGTGAATCAGTACCTCTAAAACTTTTGTATCTTTTAACCTTTATCCTTTAAGTTATCAAATGTTTATCCAACCATCTATTCTATACTATCTTGATGCAATATATATCAATTAATAAACTTAACCATACGTGTGAACATTCATAGAAACATTCATGAAAGTAATTGACACATAATACAAGATATGATATCGCAGAAAACTCCTGTTAGGAAGTAAAAATTGTGCTGGGGATGGCACCTGCAAATTCTTCACTATCTGCATATTGGGAGGGGTCGGTTAAGGCTTACAAATTGAACACTTATGATGTTCTACCTGGTTAAGAGTGTCTATGGAGACCTGTTAAAGTCTACTTGGTTAATATATTTAGCAACATTGTTTAGTGTGCACTCGGTTAAGATATTTATAGTTGGACTGTTAAATCCACCTTCCTTGAAAGGATTTTTACACTTTTCTTCACTTGTTAGAATGTAATAAAATTGAAATTTGACCTATTGTATGTAGTCTCCTATTAATTATTACAGATCCATTTAATTTTACATGAATAAGTATATCACCTAATGTGATTTAATAATACCTCTGATGCTCAGTAGTCTCTGATCTTGGTTCTTGTTAACCCAATTCACTTTTTGTTGTTCTGGTTCATGAAAATTTCAATCTGATCCATAGATGTGCTCATATTATTCATTAATCCTCTTATTCATTCTGTCATGCATAATAATGAATTATTACACCATCTATTTATAAGATAGATTGACCTATTCAAGTTTCACATAAAACAATGTTAACTCTAAGATCACAGGTTTACAAATTTACCTTGATCTCCTAGTCTATGTGTTTTAAATTAGTTAAAATTATTAAAGCACTTACATTCATGTTTCTTTTCCCTAAAGAAATGGTTTTAAAAACAAATCAAGAATCTATACATAGAATAAGACTATTTTATCTGATGTGGAAGTCAGATCCACTTTTTACGGGTTGCAACTGACTTTCAATTTCTGACAGTCGGTTATGCTCTAAAATTAGTTGACTGTCTTTTAGATTCCTTGCTAGAGATGTTCTCTCGGTTTCCTCTTTGACTGTCTCTTGGGTTGCACTATATCCTGCATATCGGGTTCCTCTGGCGGGTTCCTCTTTATCCTTCTGACTTTGCATTTTCATTTTACACACAAAATTGTGTCCGTCGGTCTTCTTTGTACTTAGCCATTTTTGGTGATCTCTTATATCTGATTTTTGGTTTTCTCTTTGTCCTATCTTTTGGTGTATGCTTACCAAAAGTGTTCTTTGCATACTGATGTAAAAATAATGTCATCAATCTCCCTTTTGACATTAGTATCAAAAACTGATATGTGCAAAGGACTAACAAAATGTTAAGTATGTATAGCATATATCATCCTTAGTCATTTCATGAATCCCACTTATGTATATGTCGGTATATCATTATTTTCTATTTTTTCTATAGTATTGCAAGTTTCCTATTTGTACATATCATATATTTTCCCCATTTTTTGATATTAAGGGAAAAGGTGTATACCTTATAGCTTATCAAAAATGTGAGAGTGTGAAGACTTCATGTCCTCCATCATCTTCTCCCATTGGTCCTTGAGTTTCTCTAGAGCCATGTTCTCGAGTGTGATCCTTGAGTGCATATCATAGATGTTGTCTTCTATAGACATCTCAGGGGTTGCTATCAGTTGCCTTGCCAAGCTGATATGTTGTTGAAGCAATGTTAGATTTGGTAGAATTTGAGCCTAGAGCTCAGTGATCTCTTCCCTTAATTGTGTTTCTTCTTCCAATATTTCTTTCCTTAACCTTTTTATTTAAATAATCTTTTCATAATGCAACTTAATTTCATTATCTCTGGTGGTTAAGCTTTTAGCACTATTACCTAGATCAGAATCTAACTTTGCTATGTTTTCACTATGCTCCTTAGTGAATTTCTCCAGTGTGCTTAGTTTTTGAATCAAGGAAATAGCTTCAGCAATAATAGGATCTAATTCACTTATGAATTATAAAAGCTTTACCTTGTTTACTACCACTTCTTGGCTGATATTTTCAACAAGCTTGTGCTAATATTTCTTCTCTTCTCTCTCTTCAATTATTTTTTCTGCATCAATATTTTGCGTTGTAATGGCTTCTATGAGAGTAGCTATTTGATCAAGAATCGGTTTAGTCTAATCAACATCAACATCAGGTACAATTTGGTGCAAGATGTCCCTAGTTTTTTCTAGCACCATGGAGTCTTAGTTTTTCTTCTGCGGCTTCTCCTATAATGCCTTCCTCTAGCATATTTCACCATATTCCTTCAGTGCTTCATAGTCAAGTGTAGTTGGGTCACATTTGGGTATCTCTATGATTTCATCTTAAGTGACTTCCAAATTACTCTTTTTGGATTTCTTCTTCTTCTTCTTATGAGTTTCACTTGAATGTAAAACCATAGCCAATGTCTCAGCTTAGTCTGTGGTACTTGATGAAGTGACTTGTGGTGTTGCCACTTTTTGCTACTTTGTTTCAATGTCAGCTTGTCAGTTTTTTGTAGATGTCTCCACATCAACCTTTACATTATCAGTAGCAATTTTTTTGGTTTCCTCAGGAGTGCCATCTTGAGGTTTATCTCCTTCATCGGTGTCCTTATGCACTTCATCTATCTTTATGTGTGCATCCTTCTTGGTTTTGTCTACATCTCTTTGATGTGTATCTCCTTCTGTAACCTTGGCATTTTTTCTTACAAAATGAGTATTTCTGATGTCCTTCTGATCATCGATGTTGTCTTCTTTCCTTCATCTTCTACATCCTTGGGAATGCTTGAATCTTTTTTAGGTGACTTGTCTGTTTCTTGAAGTATATTGATGGATTTCATCAATATTGGCATGTTCCTTGGTATGTTCACCTGTGAAGTGTCAATTGTGGTGTCTTGTTCATCGGTTGTGTCCTTGGTAGTAGTGGCATCTTCATGTTTTTGTATTTCTTCTTTTGGGTCATTAGTTATGTCGATGACTGTGATATCCACAATGTTTTCCTTCATGGTATCTGGCCATGTTTCATCTGCAACATCTATTTTCTTGTTGCTTCTTGTGTCCTATTCTTCTTTATCTAACTCAACTGATGTGTCATCTTTTGAATCTTTGATTATAATGTGATCTTGAGTTTCCTAATTATCATCTTTCTGTTGTAGGTCTTTTTCAGGGCTAGCTTCCTCAATAGGTCTATTGAGTATTTTACTCCAATTTTTGTGACTTTCTTGTTCAAGCTCTATAAGCCTCCCTTCAAAAAATTTGTAGGCTCTCAACTTGGGTTAGAACTCCTTTTTATGGTTTTCCATCATCTCATCAACTTCTTCCCTCTTGGATTCAGGAGGCATAGGAGAAACAAGTACTCTTTCCCTTATCTCCTTCTCATTCTTTAATGCAAATGTCCATCTGGCATATAATCTGTCCAAGAGTTCCCTTGGTACATTATTACCTTCAAATTGAATTTGTACATCTTTGGAATTGTAATGCCCCACCAGGGAACCTAGGAGAACTTAACCTAAACATGACACTAAGTTTATGGAATATTTTTTTTTTCCTTAAATGTTTACAAAAAATAATGATAACAATGCGGAAGCAATACAATAAAATACATGACATACATGAAGTACAACACATACATAGATAACATTTCTTGAGGGTTCCTTGACGTAGAATTACTTAAGCATAATAGCGAAACAAATATAAAGAACTAACATAAAGATTACATAATATGAAACCAATTACACACATCTCATAATAAAAGATTACATATACATATGATATCAAAGCTATACTACCTAATCAACATCCACTGCACAAGTCGCAGGGTATGTAATAATACATAATACACAATACAATGCATCCTCCAAAGGATGATAACCAATATCTACATATGGTACAATACACAACCCAAGTAACTGATCAAGTCTCCAAAAGACTAGGAAGATGAAACTGCAACAAGGAACATCAAAGCATGAAGAAGAATCTGTCAAAATCTCAATGGTAATAAGAATCACTACCACTCGATCATGTAGAACCAAAGGTCCACTCCCACCGTGCTGAGGAGATAGTAACAGGCCCATCACACAGGGTATACAACAAGAATGCAAACAAGGTATATATGACCTCATACTCAAATGCATAAGAAGATCCTAGAAGCACTCTAAACCATAACAAGGAACACTAAACAACACCAGAGGTACTGACACATGTAGGATAACCTAAGCTATATATAGGAAGGTGTCATCATGTATGTCTAACCCTTGAGTTTTTTCCTAGCAATCCCTCAATGGATTCTGGCACTCAAGTGACCTTACACGGCATCAATGTCATTTCAAATAGACAAGATCATTAACGATGTTGTACCCACACCCCTCAAGGCGGCAAGCATCATCTCATCCTCCATCTTAGTCTATACTAGTGCTCAAGCATGGGTGAGGCATTATCTTATTAATTTAATACTAGGGCATCCTAATTAATTTATTATATTTTTACTTGTTACTACTACTTACAATAAGCGATCCTAGCAGCCACTTGTGGGATTCGACACTTATTGCAAGCCACCTCCTACTATACAACTAGGTAACCTACCCTAGGTTCACAAAAGAGTATCATAAAGATATATCATAAATCAAATCGCATCCTGCCCATTCAGGTGCACATAGGTTATCAATAACTATAAAACATCCACAATATCCTCACAAGACCAAACAACACATCATAACCGAACTAGGTTGGGTCTAAGAATATCAGGACTATGACATCATCATAAATCATGAACTAACATTACATAAAATACCATGCAGAAGTACAACCCCAAAACCTCTGGATTTATATCCTAAGGGTTATCTAGCCCAACAGATACCTGAAACAGGATAACGTAAAAGAACATACACTTCATTAATCACGCACCCAAAACACATCATGGTGTAATTAATTCATAATTAGAATACATTAAAACAACTTCAGTGTTAACGTAAGGACAAACAAATTTATAATCCCTAATCATGCAAATTCATTTATCCATTACAATTACTATCATAAATAATTAAATATTCCACATTGGTAAATGTTAACATTTCCTATAGATGTATTTATAAAATTAGTATATAAATACATCTACAGACTAATTACCAATTTAGTTATACTTATATAATTACAAAATTTCTAGGTGCAACATAAGCGTCAATATAAGTCGTTCAATATTACCTCTATAAATAGCTATTAACACCATAGGATCTTACTAATTAATAATGATCAATTTATAACAATGATAAAAATATATGCCCTCCTTTATCTATAAATTAATAACATTATTAATTAATTTCCCATAATTCCATCCCTAATTAAACTCCTCATGCCATAAATTAATATAAAACTGATTAAAAATTAATTGAAAACTAATTTAGAAATTAATCTTAAATTAATTAAAAGAAGACTATTTAAAACTAATTTAAAAATTAATTATAAACTAATTTAGAAATTACTCATCAATTAATTCATAATTAATCATAAACTAATTTTAAGATTAATAATAAACCAATATATATATTAAAAAACAAAAACATTAATTTTAAAACTAATAAAAAAAATTTAACTAAATTTAAAAATTAAATCACATATATACAAAAACCAAAACATAAAATATTTTAAAAAAACAAAATTTAATATGTATTTGGGGGGGTCTCGGCCCCACCCCACGTCCCACTGTGGGTACCTTGGCCCAAGGCCTGCGGCCCCACTGGGCAGTGGGTACCCTTGCAGGCCCACTATATAGTGGGTACGCAGGTCCTTGGACCTACGGCCCACTTGTACCGGTGGTACCGCGCGTAGGGGATGCAGTGGCCCCCGCCACCCACTCCCCATAACATATAATAAAAAAAATTCTTTGTAAAATTTAGCCAATCCAAATTTTGTTTTTAATAAAATGAAATCCTTTTTTTTTTAAGTTTGTTTATTTCCGAAAATGGAATTTAAATAACATATATTTTTTTGTCTTTTCTGGGTTTTGTTTTTAACCCACTGTATTCCTAGTTTTTTTTACTGGTGTAAAAACTAGAGAGCTATATTTTTTCCCAAATTGATTTGTTTTTAACTAAAATTTGATTTCTTTCTACCATTCAATTTATTTTCAGCCACTATATAGTTAAACTATAGTCCATATTGATTTTTTTCATTTTCTAGGAGTTATAGGAGGTATGTTTCAACAAAATTTGGATAGCATAACTGTGCTATATCAAGTAACAACAAATAATAAAAAAATAGATCTAAGGGTTTTCTAAATACCCAAAAACACAGAAATTGAAATAACACCTTTAAACCATAAGGAATTGACATGCAACTAATCAAACACCGAAAACCTCAGAATTGCAAAATTGAAACCATTTTAAGGATCACAAAACCTACCTCAAAGCCAATGCAAGAAAACTGAGATTATGCCCTTTGAAGATTGCAAAACCCTGAAACCTCCAAGCACAAATCAACCACAATCTGAAAACCACGAAGATTCAAGCACATGCAAACCACAAAAAACACCCAAATCTCCAATCCAAGATGCAGCCACAAGAATCCTCAAATTCTCCTAAAAGCCAAGCACACACCAAGCTCTCCCCAAAATCTCCAAAACCTGTTATCTCAAATGAAACCCCAATCCCTCCTAAAGGAATTCAATTTCCCCTAAACATGCAAACCCTTATGACAACACACTAGTTAACTCCTAAAAGGACTCCACTCCAAAATTGAAAGAAAATAACAATTAATTAATTAAAATATCTTTTAATTTCACAACTCAACTTTGAATCCTAAAATCAAGTTGAAATCTTTGAGTTGAAAATACTTTTTCAACCAAATCATGCACATGTAATTCCAGCTCACAAGCTAATGGCCTCTGTCCTGAGAACTGCACTGGACGCTGAGGACAATTGACTACAATGTGTCCAAACTACCCACATGAGAAGCAAGCTCCTCTACTACCACCTCCTCTAACTGAAGGTGCACTAGACTATTGAACACTGCCCCTACTGACATCCTAATACACACTCTATGCTGGTTGGACTGGCCAATTGTGCTTGCTGCGCTAATTGTCACAGAAGTTCCTATCTTGAGGACCACTAAAAGAAGAAGGATTGTTTCCTCCTTGCCGCTGAATCTGATTACCATTTGGAACGGTAGAAGGACCTCTTGAATTCCAAGCTCTCTGATAATGATTACCTTTAACAACAGAAGTAGGTACTCTAGACTGCCCTCCTGAATGACCACCATGGCCCGATGTTAAGTTCTCCTCTGCAAGGATAGCTTTGATGACCACCTCCCTGAGGGACATATGCTCAAAGAGTCTAACCTCCCCAACGATGTATTCATTCAGCCCCCTAACAAAGTGTTGAACCATAAGGGCCGAATCTTGACCATACCCAACATATTGTTTGAGCTCGAAGCATCGACTCTCATACTCAACCACTGATAGGGTCAACTACCTCAAGTCATGGAACTCATCAGCCCTATGTTGCCTCCACTGATCAGATAAGAAGAGATCACGAAAGTGCTCAAGGAAGAGTTCCCATGTCACTGTACTCATATGGAGACCTAACTTCTCTTCCTCTATCTTCCATCATATCGCTGCAAAATTTGAGAGTTTCATTTCTGCATACCTAGCTTTAGTATTGCTACTAAAGGGATACATAGCAAAAATCCTCTCTAATGCAATAAGCCAAGTCTCAGCTTCAAACCCTATTCCTTTCCCATCAAAGGCAGTAGGTGGAAATTGTAACACCCCAAAATTGACATCTTGCAACCCTAACCAATTTTGTTGCTTTTTTCATTCTTTTAGATCATCAAAGTCCTGTTGTACTAGGCAATTCTGAGTTTTAATTGACTCTACTTGACCTAAGTGTCAAATGTAGAAAATCCTAAATCTACATTAATCATACATTATATTTAATTCTTAAATACCAATTGGCTAAACAAACCTTATGATTGAATTAATTTAATTATAAAGTCCTAGCACTTCAATTAAATTAAATTCACCCTCTTTAGCTAAGACACATAAAAAGGAATTAAATAATATTTAATTATTAAATAAATATCTTCATTTCAATAATTAAATTTAATTATTCAGATAATTGAGAAAAAGCAATTATGAGGTCATATTTATTTAATTAATTGAATATTCTCTCAAAAATCTTTCTTATGTTCAGAAATAGAATCTTTGAATTAATTGTGCTTTAAAGAAAAAGAAAACAATTTAAATCAAATAAAACAGAATTAAATCAAAGAAATAAAACAGTTAAAGCAAAGGGAAAACAATTTATTGTTTTCTTTCAAATAAAGCTTTCTAATTTAAACTGGCTTTCTAATTTAAATTGGCTTTTCTATCTGTTTTATTTCAAGGAGGAAACTTTCTATTATGATCATCTCTGAGTCTATAAAATAACTCTCATTCCTCATTCAAAACCCCTGGAGAAAATATGCATTCTTAGAATACTGAATTTTTGTCATAACTTCATATAGAATAATATCATTTTGCAATAAGATAGTTTCAATTTCTAGAATAATTGCATTGAAATCATGTCTTAGATTAATCTCACATCTCTCATTTCTTAGAATAATCTTGCATTGTATTGCATTCATGGAGATAAATCCTTCGTTCCTAGATTGGTCTATGGTTGTGAGACTCTCGTTCTGATAGCTAGTTTGAAAACCCCGTCTGGATAGAAGGTAACAAGTCAAATCATGCAGGTAGACAGGATGAATAATCTCATATTCAGTCTTGTGTGTACCTGGTGAAGAAGGACTATGTTGAATTATATAGTGAATTAACAAGGCCAAATTTACCACATACATTTTTGGCGCCCACCGTTAGGTGCCAAAAATGTATGTGGTAAATTTGTCCTTGTTAATTCACCATACACTTCAACATAGTCCTTCTTCACTAGGTACACAAAAGATTGAATATGAGATTATTTATCCTGTCTACCTGCATGATTCAACCTATTACCTTCTATCCAGATGAGGTTTTCAAAATAGCTATCAAAACGAGAGTCTCACAACCATAGACCAATCTAGGAACAAAGGATTTATCTCCATGAATGCAATACAATGCAAGATTATTCTAAGAAATGAGAGATGTGAGATTAATCTAAGACATGATTTCAATGCAATTATTCTATAAATTGAAACTATCTTATTGCAAAATGATATTATTCTATATGAATTTATGACAATAATTCAGTATTCTAACAATGCATATTTTCTCTAGGGGTTTTGAATGAGGAATGAGAGTTCTTTTATAGACTCAGAGATGATCATAATAGAAAGTTTCCTCTTTGAAATAAAACAGATAGAAAATCCAATTTAAATTAGAAAGCCAGTTTAAATTAGAAAGCTTTATTTGAAAGAAAATAATAAATTGTTTTCCCTTTGCTTTAACTGTTTTCTTTCTTTGATTTAATTCTGTTATATTTGATTTAAATTGTTTTCTTTCTCTTTAAAGCACAATTAATTCAAAGATTCTATTTCTGAACAGAAGAAAGATTTTTGAGAGAATATTCAATTAATTAAATAAATATGACCTCATAATTGCTTTTTCTCAATTAT
>MU227649.1:13689041-13713450 GCA_018584345.1 Thuja plicata
CAGACAAAGAAGTTAAATTGGACTATGTGAGCACCAAAGAATAGTTGGAAGATATTTTCACAAAGCCCTTATCAAAGGATACTTTTGAGTATCTCAGGGAGAAGTTGGGAGTAATTCCCTCTCCTAAATTTGTTTAGAAGAAGCAGCAAAGACATCAGTCATTAAGTGAATGGTGAATGGTTGACTACTCTACTTCTGGATTAGTACCTGTACCTAAAAGACTATGGCACCCTTTTCCATTGATGTCAAAGGGGGAGTATATAGTAAGGAGGAGTATTTACTAAGGGGGAGCATATACTCTGGGAGAGTATATACATGGAACAAAAACACAGACAGATGAACTATAGCAGTTTAGAGAAATCCTTGATGAGGATATTGAGAAGATTGTAAAAGAAAGAGGACACCATGAACAGAGGATGTTTTTGATATCATATGTTGCCATCAATGTCAAAGGGGGAGATTGTTGGAGATTTGATTCTGAGTAGTTGATTGATCGTATGTTTGTCATTGATGATAACATATAATACACAGTAGTAATTCTATATGTACTTATCAGAATGATCATATGAGGACTTGCATGGATAGATACATGTTTTTGACATGTTTATTATGTTATGTTCATACATGCAGACCCAGATATGATATTTTAGTAAAGTTATGTAATTCTGTTATTGGCAGTTACAGTTCTGGAAGTGTAATGGTTTAGGGCCGATGTATATCACGCATTTCTTGAGTTGTGCCTATCTTATGTCTATGCATGTGTATATTCATGATTAGTTATGAGTTGATGATATTAATCCAAAGGTTCCAAACGTGTTTCAAGAAGATTGCAAAGTTAGAGTTAAATTGGTGAGGCCGACTTAGTGAAGCGTCGCATCTATTTAGTTTATACTTGCGCGGTTGTAATTATGCTTGCATGCTTAGTAGAGCCGACAAGGATGCTATGAAGAGTTGTCTTATAGGTCCCATGATCTCATACTATGAGGAAGATACTTATAACAAGTCAAAGGTGACACGCTAAGCGTGAATGATACAAAAAGATAAGAAAGATGTACAGAGCAGATTATCAGAGTTGGTTCATTCATCAAAAGTCTATGTGAAGAAGAAGTGAAAGATTGGAATACACTGGAACTGATCAAGATAGAAGGTCTACTCTATATTTCATCATTAGATATAGTGCATATCTATTATACAGAAGGTTGTAGCCTTCACCATCAAGTAGTGAGCTTTTGGACAGTGATTCCACCACCCCTAACAGGGTCATTTGTAAAAGACTCCTATCAGGGTTTGACCCTTAACCAGGTCACTATACTTATTGCATTGTAATGTACAACTCCTAACAGGGTTGAAATATCTTCTAACAGGGATTACTACAAACAAGTATAGTTTATTGTGGGTGCTAATTCCCATCGGGGTTTTTACCATTTGGTTTCCCTGTAATCAAATTGTGTGTTGAGTACTGTGTTATCTGATTAAGAATTTACTTTTTTGTATTCTAAAGCTAAAGAAGTAAAAAGAACTAAATTTATTGATAAATGATTCACCCCCCCTCTCAGTTATCCTTTTAGACTATTCTAACACCCGGTACTTGCAAACCTGTCATCACAAAGATGAACATACATGCATATATAATATGGCAGACAATGGTTGGGACTAGGTTATCATGTGGATCTTGCCGAAGAAAGTAACTATGACTCTGTCCCATACCATACCAAGCACATAAAAAAGTAATGAAAAATATACAATTATCAATGTGCATATAAATCTAAGGTCAGTATTGTCAGAAAACCATAATCGAAATGAAATCCTAACATATACATAAGCATCATAAAGTAACCCTAAATCATATGTACATAGAAGATATAACATACTTGAAGCAATGGATCAATAACATAATGAAATGTATTACATAAATATCATCTAAACCATCTGAATAAATCCACACATACACAAAAAAGGTCTAAAAGAGTTTGGTATCCAAAACTAAAAAGAAACTAAGAGGTGGGTATTACAGGAATGATGGCATCTTCAACTTTGTTTTGATCTTTTGGATCCAGTTTTAGCTATTTTTTGATCTTAGACTCTGTAATAGATCCTAAATTTGCAATAGATTTGCATACCTCATAAATGATTTCTAGAACTTTAATCTTTTCTTCTTGTACACCTTCATCTTGTTCAGTGTCCTCAATGTCTTCCCTTGTTTGAACGAACCTTCTTCTCTTTGATGACCCTCTTTTTTGTGTGGCCGGTTTCCTCTTGTAGGTTCTAACTTTTCCTTTCTTAAAGGGTGAAGGACTTGAGTCCTTAACTGTTTGGCTTCTTGTTCTTGAAGCAGATGTGGTTCTTTCCTTCTTAACCGGTGGACAAGGTGGTGAATCTAACTCTGTGGCCTCGGAGTCATTATTTTCTGTAGTTTCACCGATGGGTGACTGTCCTTTGGTCTCTTCCTTCTTGTCAGCTTCTTCTTCCTTTTAGGTTTCTTCTTCTATTACCAATAGTATTTTCTTTAGATTCTTGACCATTTTATCCTTTTTCCTGTCAATTTACTTTACAACCAAGCCAAATTTGATTCTTGATTTGGCCTCCTCATAAGTTCCAAACTTTGGTTGTTTCTTGTGTAATGGTTCATTTATCAATGCATTGATTGCCTTGGATGCTCTATAAATATTTACATCATATTCTAGGCTTTGTAACCATGTTGTCCTTGGTACAGTAGGTTTGATGTATGTGTGGTTGGTGTCAACCATAAAACATATATCATTCTTGAATTTTACTATAAGTTGCTCAGGGTTCCTTACCCTTTTCTACATTTGGTCCTTGAATCCTGTAAAGTATTCATCCTTGAGTGTTTCAAAGTTATCCCCCAGTGATGTTATGTATTCACTAATCTACATGGTGACCGGTTTTTTGGTATCTCATTTTACATCTCCTACTGATGGAAATGTTTCTTGAAAGTAAAAGAAAATGCACATGATAAGTGATCCAAACTTACATGTATTTGTCTTAGCATTTCTTATATTCCTCAAGTTTTCTTCTAGCTGATTCAGTAGAAGTACCGACAAATCAAGCTGAGTACCTTTATTTACAATATTTTATGTTGTATCTACTACATCGGATGCTATGTTGTTCATCCTTCTTTCTTTAAAAAATTTGTAACCCAAAACACATGCTCCAAATTTAAGTTCATCATCAGTTATTGTAGATACCTTCAGTCCTCTGCCATCACATTTTGCTCTAGTATTCTTCTCAATCTCCGCCTTCGGTGGGTGTTTAAAATATTTTACCTTCTCAGTTATAGGGTAACCCATGAGTGCATGGATAAAATCTTGGGTTATCATCTTAGGCTCATCCAGCCATAGTTTGTGATTGTGCATTCGGCTCAGTACTAACTAAATCCATTCAGTTTTGAATACCTTTAGGAAAAATAGGGCATTAGTGAGCCCTTTCACCTTTATGTTTTTTTGTTCATCTTTTATAGATCCATCTTCATTACACAGCTTCTTGTAAGCTTGTTCCACCTCTAAATCACCAATTTCTACAATCTTGTAGTGGATGTAATCTCGCATGTCTTCAACGAGAAAAACCCTAGCTGGTATTCATGAGAATGCTCCAGCATTGTCAGGTTGTGATGCAACCTCGGGGTAAATCTTGTAATGTGATTCTTCACATATAGAATTCTTGACGAGTTTAACCTAATCCTTCTTGATGTTCTTCATTTTGGTGGTTCTTGAGGTCATGGCCATTGTTTTATACAAATTTAGGGCTTTCTAAAAAATGCGTAAATAGAGTTCTCGGTTGTCGTAGAAACTTACTGTTTACACCTGCAGTGGTCACTGATCTATTGGAGTGCTCTGGGTCAAGTTGAAGTCTCTTTGTGATTCTTTTTCTATTTGGACAAATTTTCTCTGTCGTCGCTCTGCTCTGGTCATGGTGAATAATGAAAACCTTTCGTCACCCTTTTATAGGCATTTTCCCTAAAAAGTGAGTCATTAATGCTCAAACACTCCTTGGTGTTTGAAGATGGAGTTTGTCGATTTGAACATTAACTTCTCTTTGGTGACAAAGTGACATTTCAGGGCGGTTGTTTAACTCTTTAATTTTACTGACGGGTTTCGGTGTTGTGTGCAATCAATTTATTCACTTTTCTTGATTATCAATGAGTCTCGGTTTACACTAGCAACTTTGCTTTAACATGTTAACCGATGATTCTTGGTAAGTGTAAGCAGTTTTAGCTTTGAGCGTATACTGATGGATTTTAGTATGTATCGCTCGATGGAATAGTTGTCACAAATTTTAACAGGTAATAACATGATGCATCTTTACTTATGCTATTTTGGCATTTCATCAACAGATTATGGAGCTGATGTAAAATAATACATAGTGTAATGTAGTTCCATACTTACTTGTTCTGCTTAGGTGGAGGTGGTGATATCACCAGATCCATTGGATGGGGTGTCACCATTTGCATTTCTCGGTCTATCTTCATCATTGTTTGAAGATTTTCTCCACATTTTGTCTCTCATTCTCTCGATGTCTTCAATGCTGTTTCCATTGGGATATGTGTTGGTCTCTGTCATTCGGTCTTTGTAGTATTTCCTAAGATGACCAACTTTATGACAGTGTAAACATGTCATTCTGGGGTTAGTCCAGCCTCTAGAATTTCTAGTCCACTATCTCATACAGTTTTCATCAATGTGACCAAATCTTCCACATGTTGTACAATTTTTCCAAGTGTTGTAATCCCATACATATTGGTTACCAACTCTTTTCAGTTGATAGGGAGTTTCTTGACCTTTAGGCTTCCATGCTTGCTTTTTATTTTTCTAGAATTCAAGAGTTGTGTACCCATTCATTTTTCAATTAGGACAATATTTGTCCATGTAGGTTTCCTTTTTTGGTTGTTTCATCTCAGACTTACATTCATATGCTTTATGTCCTTTCTTGTTACATTTATAGAAAAATCCTATGAATGAAGATGTAGATTTAGGAATACCTTCATTTTGTCTCTACATACATTTGATGTGTGGCCTTGCTTTCCATAGTGATTTCATGTCATCTTTCTTGGTCTTGGATTTTCATAGACATTATGTTGGGACTGAAAAACGCAGTACGGGTTTTTGAAGTACCATGTTAAAATTTTGCAATCTGAAGCCCTATGATCACTTTTTGTGCCTATTTGCCCAAATAAGTTTGAATGTCTACCATGCATGTCAAATACTCATCACATTTTTTTTGACATTTGAAGACATCCCAGGTTTTTAATTTTTATTTTTAAGTTGTTTCGTGATGTCTTGTTTTGAGCACTTATCCAAATCTGCATTTCTGCCCAAGTGTCAATTTATTGTAACGGGCCCAATTTGCATTTGAATAACTTGTGCCCTGTTAAATTTCATGGGTCACCATTTTGGAAATGTTGAGAATGTATATCAGAGAGCCTATATTTCAAATCCCAAGTTATTTTGAGTCTGTTTGATAGGTTTTTTGATCCCTCAAAGTTGGTCTTCCAGAGATATCTTGTTGCTTTGTTCTGCCCAGAATTCTAAGTAGCCTTGTTTGACCAATTGTAACTTTTGACCTTTTGACCTAATTGAAAAATTTCCTTTTTTAATCCATTACAGAGTTCAAATACTTCTTGTGTCTCTGTCTTCAAGTTACGACAGGTCTATTTGGTCAATTTGTTAAGCCCATTCCATTTGCATTTTCTATCAGTGTGCCAAACTGTCAAATGCAGATTTTTGAATGACCTACTTTGAGGTCTTACAATTTTACACCCGGTTGAATGGAATGGAAAATTGAATGCTCCCTTTTATTTTAGGCATGGAAATTTTCTTCCGTGAATATTCTCAAGCCATAACGAATCTATTTGCCCAGTTTGCCAATCCGATTCCATATGCAATTTCTAACATTTTAATGCGAATCAGTTGCACAGCTTGGTCGGAGGCCCTATTTGTGAGGTTATATCTTGAATACCTTGATTTTTCATATCAATCAATTGGTGCCCCTATATTATGGACCAAATTTACTTCAATTTTATAAGGTTTCAGGTCCCGAGGGTTTTGTTTGCACACTTTTCAAGATTCTTTCCATTTGCAGATATCGGTATTCTTCATGTTGTCATTTTCTGTAATTCCAAGTGGCTATCTTCAAGGATCTCTGAAATGTGATTGGTTTATCATCATTATTTGTCCTTCTAGATTCATGCTCTCCATATCACTTTTTTTCCAATATCCAGAAGCTTGGATCTTTAGGAGGTTGTTTCACTTGTTTTCAAAGTCAAAACCAGATGTGTTTCACTGTTATTTGACAGGGTAATTTGCAGAATTGTTCTAAATAGGCAACTTGGGTGACCTGTTTGGTTTCATCAGGCGTCAATTTGCAAAGTGAAAAAATGCTAACCATGGAACATATGTGCCAAGATGAAGATTTCGGTCTTTTGATTTGGTCAGTTTTTAAAGCAGGCCAATGTAGCAGTATTTTAAATCAAGCACATTATTAAAATGGAAAAATTGGGTAATTTTAATGATCATTTTCTTTATGAGTTTGATATCAAGATTTAGGGCTAGACTGAAAGCTGAGATTGGGGTCTTTTTTCCAATGTTGATTCTCTATGTCTTAGAAAATATTTCTCAGCCAAACTTTCAGCATAAGATGATAGCTCTTCTTTTCTTGGATAAACTTTGCACAGATTCACAAATTTTGGTTGACATTTTGTTAACTATGACTACTATGTTGAATCTCCAAATACTTTTGAAAGTATGGTCAATGGACTCTTAAAAATTTCTCAAGGTGTGCATCCAGGAGCTGCTACTATAGTCTCATGTGCAGGATGTTGCATTTAAACTAGAAGTCATTAAATGCTTGGTTAGAATCTATAGATCTATGGGAATTTGGATGAACAGGTAGTTACATGTGCCAGATTCTCAGTTGCCAAGAAATTCTATGGCAGATGATCATATTTCGATACTACAAATACAAGTCCAACAAATGGAGCTGGTGAGGATGCAGTGAATGGAATACACTTGCATGGGGAAACCAATTAAGATATATCAGAAGCTGCTACATTTGAGCAACGTCGTGCTTACGAAATGGAACTTTAGGAAGGGATTTCACTTTTCAACAGAAAGTCGGGTAAGGATTTTGAATTCCTTGTAAGTTCAAAAAGATTGGGAACACTCCTGAGGAGACTAGAAAATGCTCAATATGTGTTAAAACAAAACATTCAAAATGCCATTGTCAAGCGTTAAATGCTAAACTGAAAAGCCAGGCAATGTTTTGAAAACACCTGCGTGGAGCATGGTACATAATGCATAGGCTGCATGGAAGATAGGGAGGATGTGCAATGCAAGCAGGAGATAGAACTTTTAAATTTCAAGACCATATGCAATTTGGAAGGCATTGAGTGGAGAATTCTCTGCACTAAAATGAATGAAGGCTCTGCATAATGTGAAGAAGATACCAGCGTAGCATATGGACAGGAAGGCAAACACAATTTCAGCCATGCTGAGCAATGAGAAGCAATTTTAAAAAATATAGAAACTTGCAAAAAAGGATTTAAAAACTTTCCAATCAATCTTATGCGGCAAGTACTCCTTACTTACCATGCATGGAATGTGAAAACATTCAAAACATTACAGTTTAAAATCCTGCACATGATGCTAAGACATTAGGGAAGAAAGGGTTGTGCAGTGGTATAGGTGAGATTGGAGTGAAAAGATCAAAGAAAGACCCCACGCAGCAGCCAGAGAATAGAGTTTTAAAACTTCAACATTTGGACTTGGTAAATGACTTGGCAAGTGCGAAGTCAGCTGTGGCAGCGCCAAAGTATATGGGAGCATATCCAAGGCATGAGAACTATTAAGGAGTTGCGTGGTGTGACCCCAAATCCTATGCAATATGGAGGGGTTATTTTTAAAAGTTTCCAAAGATCCCGTGCAAGTAAACATTCAGAGAGATGTGCATGGAGTAGGGATTTAGCAGAGATTTCAAAGAACATTCCAGTCAATGCGGTTGGTAATTTCTAAAACCAAAGGAATGGTATTAGATAAAAGATGGAAAAAGATTTGGAAACCTTAAACAAGTGCATTCGAGGCAAGCTGGGTGCAGTTTTGATGCATAGATATTTAAAAAGCTACAGAGAATTATCCCACATGCGTGGGGCAGCGTTCTTTGCTATTATTTTAATACTACCACACTTGCATTATAAAATGAAGTAAGAGCTAGAGGCTCTTGGAGACTGCGAAGGATGTAGGGCTTAGTGTGTGGTGGGGCCCATATTATTTTGAGGCAAAACACAAGATAAGCTTTAAAAACTAAAACCATTAGTCCCACATGCACAGGAAAATAGAGATTTAAAGAGTTTATATACAAGAATGCACTCATATGAGATATGAAGATGAAGAGAAAGCTATGTGTGGGCAAGAGCTGAAGACTCACCTCGAAAACTATGCCACAAGGAAGAACACTCAAATTTTGGTGGGACCCACAAAGCTGACATGCTAGATTTGTTGGCTTAAGAGGCTGCAAGTTTGGGCACAGATCTCGAGGCAAGCAAGATCAACGAATGGCTTAATAGCTTAATGAGAAAGTTGCAAGCAGGATACCTTTAAGCCATTAAGCCATTGGTCCACATGGAATCTCAGACAAGTGGCTCCTAGTGGACTGGTGATCCAATCAGAGGATGCCATGTGGCATAGAGAAGGTGCCAAGTGGCACAAATCCAGTGCAGTTTAGAGGCACCAATTAGACATTGACACATGGCACCAAGTGGACCTGCAGACCTATCAGCGGGTGCCACTTTGCGCAATCTGGTAAGGTGTGCAGATTTAAATGATTTTTTAATTTGAATTTATTTCAACAAAGGGGTTAAAAGGTGTGCACGTTCAGAAAAATCCAAGGGTTGGCTTAATGGCTTAAAGGGAAGATGCTCACCATCTAACCATTAAGCCATTAAGCCTAAGTGACAAGTGTCTCGAGCTGGTTAAAAGGGATTAAATTAAAATATTTAAATAAATTCAACTCAAAAAGGAGGAATTAAAGAACTTGCAAGTTTGAAAAGATCCAATGGTGGACTTAATGGCTTAAAGGGAAGATGCTCAACATCTAACCAATAAGCCATTAATTCTAATTGACACTTGGCGGGATGAGATGAAATCTGGGCAAAGTGAAATTTTAAAATTAAATTGCATCTTATTTCAATAGTCCAACTATTGAAAAAGTAATTAAATTCAAATTGAAATATTATAAAATTTTAAAATAAATTTGCACGGGAAGGCAAAGTTTGATTAATGTTTCAGAGGGAAAATTTTATCCAAAATATAGAGTATCATATATCACCGGAAAGGTCTCGGAATGGAGATTATAATTTTGCAGATTATTTGAGGGCATATAAAATCAGATTCTTGCAGTTGCAGTTTGAGCAGTTGCAGATATTATGAGGAGAAAACAAGTGTCGATGAATGATTTTGTTTTTTCTTTCTCCTATATCTGGTTTTTTCTCTTGATTGTAAGAAGGATGGTGAAATTAATGCTCCAAGGCAGCTTTCTGATTCTAGGGTCATATTTTCTAAGTTTTTTCTCATTCTGGAGGTATTGAAGCATGAATATCTTAATAAAACACAATGCAATTCCTGTTCCATATTATTGTTGTCTCTTTGTATTTTGTTGATGCCCTTGTATGTTTAGTCTGTAAGGCATTCTGAATATGTTGGTTACAAGGTAACTATGCAATTAGTTGTGAGTTTCCTTCAAGGAAGGAGTCAATCTTATGAGTGATTTCAGACAGATAAGCATTTGTATGAGGATTTGATACAGTAGTATGGGGATGATAAGATAGTTTGTAAGGCATTCTATCTAAGCTTCATATATATTATAAAGCATTCTATTTGTGTTTCCATTAAGTAATTTATTTTTATGTATGTTTGTATGACTCTGTTGCCCACTAGATAAGGCACTGGTCTTTGCTGCTTTTGTAGTCCTTACCATTAATCATTTAAAATCATCATTTTCCATTTTCTATTTATGAACATGAATGTTTAGATTATGTATTGAATAGTAAAAACATTGTTGGTGATTCATTGAAGAATTGAATCTAATAGGTTAGCCTGCCTAAGCCTCAGGGTTCGAAGAGAAGAAGGGTGAATACCCTTATTATCACATTTTCCATTTTTTTGCAATGATTGTTTACTTATGTTAATATCATGGATTGGCTTTCTAAGCTCTGCATCGGTAGCATTAAAAGACATTAGTAGATTATTGCAAGAACCCCTAATCCACTATAGGATTTCATTGCGAAGCAGTGAGTCTAAAGAGGTACACCCACCTGAGTCTGTGGAGCTCGAAGTAGAAGGAGGATCAAATCCTCATTAATTAGTGTTTTTACTTGCTGGAATCAGAAGTTGGGAGTCATAGAGTCAAGTATCGATGCTTATACAAATTCCACAAGAAAAATCCCTAACACATTCTTTGGATCATCTTGATTGGGTGATTCTCCATTCTCAGTAAAACCTAGACTAGTGTTGTTGTTGACTCTTCATTGTCCTTCAAGAATATCATCCATTCTTTTATTGATTTCTTGAGCTTTCTTGATAATTTCATTATGCTACTGCTAAATTCTTATTTCATGTTTCAACTTTTCATTCCCATCCCTTAGCTCACCGATAGCTTCTATTCTTTCAATGAGTTCAACATTCATTTTGTTTTCCTCTTGACTCATCAGAATAATTTGATTTGTAATCTCGTGGTGATGCTCTATAAGTCTTTATATTTCAGACTCTTTCTCTTGTATATTTTATGTAATATTTCTTCTATCATTAATAGCTAGTGTCCTTTCTTGCTCATCTTGTCTAGCACTGTTCATGACATCAATCATTCTTACCATTTGTGTCTCTTGACCGATTTGCAGATATTTCACTTGTCCAATCAGATGTTGATTGATTTCATTTAAACTTGTGATGCTTTCTTCTGATGTGTCTGATGCTTTGCTTGTAGTTGATTCTGATGACTCAAAGAAATCTGGTATCTCTCCCTCATGATAATTTATTTCATTACAGTGTGATGCTATAATCTTTCTTTCATCTAACATCTGTCTCATATTGATTCTAGCTTCTTTATACTACTCATAGAAGATCTAAATTTCTAGCTTCTTATTCTCAATATTCTTATCAAGTCTGTACTTCTCCATTGTATGATCTTTTATCTTAAGCCTTTAAGCTTTTCCAAAGAAGAGACTTAGCTCTGATACCAATTGTTGGAATTAATGGGAAGTGTGTACTAAGATGGGAGGGGTGAATTAGTACCTCTAAAACTTTTGTATCTTTTAACCTTTATCCTTTAAGTTATCAAATGTTTATCCAACCATCTGTTCTATACTATATTGATGCAATATATATCAATTCATAAACTGAACCATACATGTGAACATTCATAGAAACATTCATGAAAGTAATTGACATATAACACAAGATATGATATCATAGAAAACTCCTGTTAGGAAGTAAAAACTACGGTGGGGATGGCACCCACAAATTCTTCACTATCTACATATTGGAAGGGGCTGGTTAAGGCTTACAATTTGACCACTTTTGATGATCTACCCAGTTAAGAGTATCTATGGAGACATGTTAAAGTCTACTCGGTTAAGAGCTTTAGCAACACTATTTAGTGTGCACTCGGTTAAGAGATTTAAGTTGGACTGTTAAATCGACCTTCCTTGAAAGGATTTTTACACTTTGCTTCACTTGTTAGAATATAATAAAATTACAATTTGACCTTATGTATGCAATCTCCTATTGCTGATGTGATTGAATAATACATCTAATGCTCGGTAGTCTGTGGTCTTGGTTCTTGCTAACCAAATTCACCTTTTTTCTATTCTAGTTCATGAAACTTTCAATATGATCCATAGATGTGCTTGTATGCTTCATTCATCCTCTTATCCATTATCTCATTCATAATAATGAATGATTACACCATCTATTTATAAGATAGATTGACCTAATCAAGTTTCACATAAAACAATGTTAACTCTAAGATCACAGGTTTATAACTCTACCTTGATCTCATAGTCTGTGTTTTAAATCAGTTAAACTGATTAAAGAACTTACATTCATGTTTCTTATCCCTAAAGAAATGGTTTTAAAAACAAATCTAGTCTCTATAAATATAATAAGACTATTTTATCTGACGTGGAAGTTAGATCCACTTTTTGCGAGCTACAACTGACTTTTGGTTTATGATGGTCGGTTATGCTTTGAAATCAGTTGAATGTCTTTTGGGTTCCTTGCTTGATATGTTCTCTCATTTTTCTCTTTAACTGTCTCTTAGGTTGCACTATATCCTGCACATTGGGTTCCTCTTTATCCTTCTAACTTTGCATTTTCAGTTTACACACAAAATTGTGTATGTCAGTCTTCTTTGTACTTAGCCATTTTCGGTGATCTCTTATATCTAATTTCTGGTTTGCTCTTTGTCCTGTCTTTTGGTGTATGCTTACCAAAAGTTTTCTTTGCATACTAATGGAAAAATAATGTCATCAAACCTAATGGATTCACTCATTTAGTGAATCATGGGATGGATTCCTTCCCATCAAACTAGATCTGACAATCATTTAATGCCCTTAAAACAAAAGGTAAATGTTGATTTGAATGATTTTGCTATAGTTCTGGTATAAAAATAGTGCCTAATCCATTGGGTATGCAATCAAAAGAAGATATATCTAGAGAAACTTATTAATAATAACACACCCAGAACCCAGGTGAAATGCCTTACAAATAACCTTCTCATCCCTATCAAATTCTTATGAAAGTCTTGAACCCTCTGAAACTACCCTTAAGACTTATTCTTCCCTTGAAATAAACTCAAGAACAGCCTCACAGTTACCTTATAACTAGTGTATTTAAAATTCCTTACAGATTTAATATGCAAGAACTCAAAGACAAACACATGAAGACATCACAAATATGTAAAAGGAATTCCTATTGTATTCTCATTAACATCCCTTTGTTTTAATACATTCATAATGAAAAAATACTCTAAAATTATCACACTAATCTTGATCAGAACTTGCATTAATGCAACCTTTAAAATATGGAGTCTCTACCAGAAAGTGGAACCCCACAGAAGTTGGAACCCCTCTCTCATGAATAAAAAAGAATATATAGAAGGAAAAACCATCACATTGCTCCTAAATTCAACACATGTCCTCCCTCCACAACCTCTCTACAAATATCTTCTCTTCTTCCCTCACTAGAATCTGATATGATTTGTAAAAAATATCTCCTTTGTTCTAGCCTTTGAAACTTCCCTCCAATCCATTCGTGAATACACATATTTGAGGCTTGAAAATAACAATACCTTCAAAAGCATTGTGCAGATTTAATGTACCTCCAGTGCTTTGAAAATGCAGATAATTGTCTTTATTTCCTTATTTCTTTAGTATTCCTGTGCAGATTTAATAATATTTCATGTGCATAATATATTTATAATACTGCATTTGCATTTTCAATAGTTTGTTTCAAGTCATGTCTTTACCTTGGCACATTAATCTTTAATTTTTACATTGCACTTTACCCTTGCACATTAATTTACCTTGGCATATTAATCTCTTAATTTCTGCACTGCACTTTACCCTTAATTTTCTCCTTTTCTGGCCACACTGCACCAGATCATGCCATGTGTCACCTCCTGACTGGTTTGCAAGTCCACCTTAGCTATGTATCACCTTTCTCTACTTGGCCTACCACCTATCACACTGCCATGTGTCAGCCAAACACGTTCCCTTGAACAGTAACTGGTGAGAATCTTTGGTTTATGCCATCTCACCACCGTTTGATCTTACCTCAAGATCTGTGCCATATAAGCATCATGTGTTTTGAGCCTGCCACATCACCATCAACCTATGTGTTCCGCTGTTAGCCCTACCACATGTCGTGCAGGAGCAATGCCTCAATGACATCCTCCATGCATCTTTGGGGTCTAAGGCATTGCGCTAGTCGTCGATCTTCTCTAGGATCATTGTCTATCGTCGATCTATTGTGACTCTAGATCTGTGCATGATCTATTGTTCTCTTATGTCATGTCATCTCCATGGGCCCCACAAAAATCAGTTTTTCTTCCTCCAAGGTCACCACCTAGTGAGGTATAGTTTCCAAGGAGCTCCGCCCAAGTGCATCACCTAGAGCTTCCTTCTCTTATCTTCACATTACATTGTATTCATTTTTAATTGCAAACTATAGTATTATCACCCACCCATCAATGTGGGACTAAGTTTTCCAAGTTCTTAAAACTATATGTACATGAGCGCCCAATATCTTGTGGTCCTCGATTGAGTTCACCCTATCCACACATGAACAGTCTCCAAGAGCTCCTTATCTTCACAATACTATGTAAGTGTTTCTGCTTATAAACATTTGAAATTTCCATTTCCTAGTCGATGTGGGCTAAGTCCCAAGTTATTTTTAAATATTTGTACTTGGGTGCCCAAAAATTATTTTCACGTACTAATGTCAAACCATGCATACCAATTGGCACCTTCAAGCATTTATGCCCATGAGCTTTCCATCTCTTTACTTCATCTCTTTAGTTGAGCGCTAGTGTATTTAACCATTAATGATTATCCCCACCCTAAAAATGTGGGATAATTCCCTAAATATTGTGCTAGAAAAACTATACCCAGCACACATTTTCAAACAATACATGTCTTATGGTTCACCTATCATGTCTTTTCTTTCTATCAATCGTTTGCATTGGGGTGTACTGTCAAACAGTTCATGTACCTTTCTTGTGCATTCACCTCGCTAAAAATTCCATGCAACCTCATCTATGGCTCCATGCACAAAAGCTATTGCTTGAAAACTTTAAAATAAATCTTCCTTCAAACCCACATGTAGCCTTGTAAACTACATGCGCTCCTACTTCTTCAACAAGGAATGTTGTGCAACCCTCTCTCCTTGCAATGCATAGACCTCCTATTACAAAGTGTAGACTTCTTTGGAATGAACAGTTGTAGAATTTGGTTTTACACCTGCCAAATTGCAGTGGCTTGAAAGTTTCCAATGTTCTCCTTTTATACATTGGCCTCCTTCTTCATCCTCCATCTACGCAAGACTACCTTTCAATAACTATGCATAGTATTTAGAAACATGCGCGTACTTTTGGAATGACACCTGCCAATTTCCATCTGCTTGAGATTTATAAATTTTTATTCCATACGCTGGTCTGTAAACTCCCTGTGTAATCTTTGAGGCATCATCTAAATAGTTCACACTCCTTATTTCTGCTTCCCCATGGCACGTGAGTAGGGAAGAACATTGTGTAGGTTTTGGAAATGGTATAGCACCATCCAACATGCATTAGATTTGACAGTTTTAAAACATATTCCATGTAACCTACATTTTGTGTAACTCCCCCTACATAGGATTTTTCACATCATGCACAATCCACTCACTTTTGGTGTAGCCTATGTCTCATCCTGTGTAGCTCCCCTTCAATCACTCTGCATAGATCCTTAGTTTTCATCAGGATCAATTGGCATAGGTAGGGAAGAATGGATGTTTCACATCCTCTTTACACACCTAATATGAAGCTTGCAACCTTTGTGTTTTCTCTACAACTAGTTGTTGTTGATTTGATACAAATTGTGCTCCATGCCTTGATAAATGTTTCAAAATCATCATTCACTCCCTAAACCATTGTTCCATATGTTTGATATTATATGTATGCTCTCCATTATCTCTGGTGGAACCCATATTTGCATATTGTTTAAATGATAACAAGGTCTAAGTCAAAATATAGTTTATGAAACCATATAGCCATTGACTTATCCTTTGTCTACCTATCGTGTGAGGGAACTATGAAAAAATGATGATCTTCCATCCATTGCATGGTGGTGAAGCCAAAAAAACTTGATCATGTAGAGAAATAAATAGTCAAATAGAGTTGTTGATAGTTTGAAAATTCACAACCGATGTACACGCAAATTCTTTTAATTAACTTGGTACCACAAAATGATCGTCACCTAAAATCAAGCTAAGTGAAATCCACACAGATTAAGATATGATTTAATGGTCAAGCATGATGGTGTTATGTCAATTTGCACAATATTTAAACATCACGCGATGGCGAAAAGAGTGACAGCTGTCCCGAGCCCACCAAGATATACAGGTGGAATGATGAGGATACAGGTGTCAAGATTTGGTGGGTGAAACATAATAACTAGACTACACAAAGGTGGATAAAGTAAACTAAAAGACCGACTACTTAAACACTATCTTTTAGCCCGTGCTTTAAATCAATGTCTAGTACTTAATTGATTGGGTAAAAGTAATCGGAAGATGACTAAGGCATTTAAAGAAAATCAGAAACTGTAGGATGAAATATCTATGGCTCAGTGTGACGGTGCAATGGAAAAGGGAATGAAGTTTAACCATTGCACGATAGAGAAGGATGTAACATGTGGCATCAATGGGCAAAAGACAAAAGGCCTTGGAGACAATATTAAAATTCATTTACTATGTGGCATTTAAAACATTATAACCTTTTATTATACTTAGGGTTTGTTTCATTATTTGATTATCGACTTTGCATGCAGAAAACAAAGGTGGTGAACATGGTTTGATCGGATGGCCCAGATTCTCGATGTCATGATGAATGATCGCTTGTAGACATGATGAAGAGGGATCATAGAGGAATGACCAACGCCATGGTAGTAGTCGATAAAAGGCAAAAAATGTGATTCCAAAGACTATGCATCAGAGAATATATTCATTATCATGTGCAAATATATATGGGGTTGACATGCTTATGAGATAGACTGTGGATGAATATATGATTGGAATATCATTATGATGCAGATCTATTGTTTAGGTCATTTTCACAGACATATTATGAAAGACTTGTTAAATTATTATGACACCTAATCGGTAGATAAATGTTATTGAATAAGGATAATTGGTTATTCCATTATTATAATTAAACATTTGGTTATTGATCACTAGGTTAGGTATTTTTTAACAATTGTCATGTTGATCTGAAGCTTGTTTGCATCCTTTGGGTTCCATACTTATAAGGAAACCAGGATCAACACATGGAGAAAATAGGACTTACTGTTATTATAGTCAGATGGGATGGATGGATTAATAACTGTAAACTTGAATTCTATTGTACTATTTTCCAAAATCAAATAAAGATAAGTCCTTTTTTCTTTCACATGTGCAATTATTTCATTATCATTTTACAATTAGTCCCTCAGATAAACCAATAGAACTTCTTCAAAGTGATATTTTGATGTGCATGCTTCCTAATTTGATTCACAGTCTATATTTTCAATTGGTTTTCTCATTTTGCATGGTTAAATTCTTTTGATTGCGGCCTCAATCAATTGGTATGTCATCTGAGAAGTCTTACCCCTTTTGAAATATATTTGAATTTGTTTTAGGTTGCATGTACATTTCACAACACCTTTGAAGTGATAATTTTTCTTGTAAAACTATCTCTGAGGTAGAGCATAAGATTGGAATGATAGTGACTCTATGCTGGAGGTCGATAAAAGGAAACAAACGTGATTCCAATGACTATGCATCAGAGAATATATTCATTATCATGTGCAGATATATATGGGGTCAACATTCTCGTGAGATAGGATATGGATGAATATACGATAGGAATATCATTATGATGCAAATCTATTGTTTAGGTCATTTTCACAGACATATTATGAAAGAATTAAAATATTATGAGACCTAATCAGTCGATAACTGTTATTGAATAAGGACAACTAGTTATTCCATTATTATAATTAAACATTCAGTTATTGATCATTAGGTTAGGTATTTTTAAGAATCGTCATGTTGATCTGAAGCTTGTTTGCATCCTTTGGGTTCCATACTTATAGGATACCAAGATCAACACATGGAGAAAATAGGACTTATTATTATTATAGTCAGATGGGATAGATGGATTAATAACTGCAAACTTGAATTCTATTGTACTATTTTCCAAAATCAAATAAAGAAAATTCCTTTTTTATTTCACATGTGAAATTATTTCATTATCATTTTGCAATTATTCCCTTGGATAAACCAATAGAACTTCTTCAAAGTGATATTTTGATGTGCATGCTTCCTGATTTGATTCACAGCCTATATTTTCAATTGGTTTTCTCATTTTGCATGGTTAAATTCTGTTGATTGAGGCCTCAGTCAATTGGTTTGTCATCTGAGAATTCTTACCCCTTTTGAAATATCTTTGAATTTGTTTTAGGTTGCATGTACATTTCACAACACCTTTGAAGTGATAAGTTTTCTTGTAAAACTGTCTCTGAGGTTGAGCATAAGATTGGAATGATAGTGACTCTATTGCCCATTATTGATTAAGGTACTGGTCTTTCTTTCTTATTGGATTATGGTCATAGTTTCATTGTTGATAGTTTGAGATACTATACACATCTTCTCTATTAATTTTATATCTTGTATCCATCAATAATTATTTAAATATTTGCAACATTTCATTTAAACACTTGAAAGTTTATTTCTCCTAGTTTAGGGATCTCAGTAGTAATTTTCCATACTTTGAGATAAGGAAGTTTGGAACACACAGGGGCATGAAGATTTGAGCTCTGATACCATATTGGAGTTGATGAAAACTATCAACCCACAGCTCCCAAGAATCACCTGCATGCAAACCTATCACAGAAAGACAGAAGCAAAAAAAGCTATGGAGGCCAAAAACCACAGATTGATGGAAGAGGAAACATATTGCGCAAACAATGTAGAAAAACTCTTAATGCAATAAAATCCTCAATTAATTAATAATCATCAAATAGAATAATTTACAAAGAGAGAATCCTTATAAAAGGATACCAAAACCCTAAAGGGGAATATCTAGGTTGCATAATAATAATTAATAAAAGAATTAATTATTAAATGCATAAAGTTTAGCTTAAGTAAAAGAAAGATAATAAGTGACTTAATAATTAAATCAATATGATTTAATTAATAAGTGGAATCAGTTTATTACTCTAACACCCCCCCTTAAGATAAACTTAGGGGGAAGTTAAAAACCCAAAAACAGCTACTGAAAGTAGGAAAAAATGGGTCGTGACAACAAAGCCTGATGAGGTACCCAATAAAAAAAATCTTTGTAAAGAGGAGAAAAGGAGAAAACCCAGTAGGAAAAAACCCTCTCCAAAAATAGATGAAGCCTAGTGAAGGACAAAAGAAGCCTCTAAACTAGAGAATGTCCCTGAAAATAGGAACAAAGAAAGAACATGTAGAACACCTCTGAAGCATGAAGCTGCAAATACTGTCAAAAAATGACTATTGGAACCTCCACTATAATAGAACATGATCAAGTAGAGAAGAATTTAAACAAAGCCTGAAGAGCTGATCAATCAAAGATGGAAGAATTCCTCCAAAATAGGAATGAAAGAAGAGTGTCCATATGGTAAATGATCCATCTCATCAAAATGCATAGGTACCAGCCACTGCATCTACCTAGTACATAGGAACAAATACTGAATACATAGATCACTCCATCAAACCAAGGAAGCATTAGAACCAACAAGAGATACCCCCCATAATGCAGAACATGGAGAGGTCTGATAGGAACACTGAAATGCAATGCCAACAATAACTGCAAGAAGAAGAATCAGGAACACTAATAGTGTAGAAGAAGGTATAAGCATAGGATAAAGGGCGGTGTTGAAGTAGAAGAAATTATCTTCTAGACACACATCATGAGACTAATGTCATGGAAGGGACACAAACTTGACAAAGGTGGATGACAAAAGGAAAAACATCATAACCCCCCCATGGCACTTTATAACTGAGTGCGAGGAAAAACAAGCACAAGGTGTACAAGATCCCAGATATGCAACTACAGGCACTTTATTTAAGTGTGTTTACAAAAGAAAGCTACAGAAAAAGGTGTATACAATGTTCAGAGAAGGAAACGATCCCAGGACCTGAAACATCCAAGATATCTACCAAAATGCCATAAAGAAAAAATTGAATACATAGATACATGGATCAGAATCTAGGTGTGAGACCTCTAGAATAGGAAAGAGAACAGAAGCAGCTTTCTGACCCCATGCGAAAGTCAAAAAAAGGAGTCCAGAAGAGCAAGATATGGCTCCCAGAGTGCAAAATAGAACCCTGACTTTGATAGGAAAAAAACTTGCAAGATGGAAAAATCAGAAAATCTATCATCTAGAAAGACGTCCATCTGGGAAAGAGCTTTCTGGCGATATAAGGAAGTCAAAAATTGACCTCTATTTTCTCCAGATATGAGCAAAAAACCACCGGGAGGTCAAAACAGAAGTGAACCTCATGAAATCTCAGCCAAAAATAGCAGAGCCCTGCTAAACTGGCAATTCCTCCAAAAACAATACTGCCTCTAGATTTCCCACCAAAATGGTAGAAAAAAATATTATTTTTTTTAATGAAAAAAAACAATAAAAAACCATTATGCTTTTTTTTTAAGAAAAAAACATAAAAAAACACATGCTTTTTTTAATATTAAAAAAACAAAAAAAAAAGTTTTTTTTTTTAATTTTTAAAAAAATATTAAAAAATCTTGGGGTCTATGGTTGCTAACATCAGTGGCATGGAAATCGAGGCAGATTTTTGCCTCAAAAAATGTGCCAAGGTCATGCAAGCTAAAAAAGGGCCCAGATTTCAACTGTGCCCAAATAAGACATGCCTTATATGAAAATAGAGGTTTTGGGGGTATTTCGGACACAACCCAGATGTCATTTTTTTCTCAAACTACTCCAAACAAAAAATTCTCTCAAAAACTACTAAAATCTAAGACAAAAACCTCTCAAAAACATAGATTTAATTAACAAGGCCAAATCTCTCATGAAGAGAACAAGGGCATGAAGATCTAAGCTCTGATACCATATTGAAGTTGATGAAAAATATTAACCCACAGCTCCCAAGAATCACCTGCATTCAAACTTGTCACAGAAAGAGAGAAGCAAAAAAAGCTATGGAGGCCAAAAACCACAGATCGATGGAAGAGGAAACATATTGTAAAAACAATGTAGAAAAACTCTTAATGCAATAACATCCTCAATTAATTAATAATCATCGAATAGAATAATTTACAAAGAGGAAATCCTTATAAAAGGATACTGAAACCCTAAACGGGAAACCCTAAAGGGGAAATATCTAGGTTGCATAATAATAATCAATAAAGAATTAATTATTAAATGCCTAAAGTTTAGGTTAAGTAAAATAGAGATAATAAGTGACTTAATAATTAAATCAATATGATTTAATTAATAAGTGGAATTACTTTATTACTCTAACAAATTCATCATTAAAGAGGAGTTTTCAAAGTTTCTAGTAAAGAAGTTAGGCTCTGTTGGGAGAAAAGAATATAGAAGACAAATAAAGTATTTCCTTCTAAGAAGAAGGTGACGACTCTACAATTTTAAAGTGGTGATAAATTTGGTTATTGACTATCTCATGTGGGGTAGAAGATCCTTGCATCCAAATCAGCTTGAATTAGATTTAAGCCTAAGAAAAGGAAAGACTTCAAATGTAAAGATGTCATATGTACCATGTATGATATACCCTGGTAAGGATGATCAAGACTATGCTTGTGAAAAATTCCCTAATTCAAGCCATCATAGCCATGAAAATAGTGATGAAAATTGTAATCCTTTTTTTCCAAGTTAATAGAGGAGAACATGATTTTCAACATGATCCAAATCAAGAAATTGTGAATCTCTAAGTTTTATTGATCATTAGTGTCCCACACTTAGTCATTTAGCCAGGCAGGTTAGCTGGTCATCACTGCGACCGAGCTATCTCACACTTCTATGGGTCATCCATTCAAGGTTGCTCAAGAATGAGGCCTCAAATATCGACTCATAACTCTCTAGTCATGGAGTGAAAAGGTGTGTGATGAAGGCCCTCAGATTGACCTAGTTGTGCCTATGCAAGTACACCATGAAATAAGAGATTCAATGCATGAAAATGACAGTTATTCTATATGATTGCAATGCATAAAAGGAAATTAATCTAAATGATAACAATGCATGATTATTCTATGAAAAGAAATACAAATGCAAGATTAATCTATGAAAGGAAACATGAATCTAATCTACATGAATAGTCATGGATGCAAGAAGAAGACAAGAAGAGAGAAGTTGCAATATCCAAGCTTGAGTGCTCAAATTCTCCTCCAAAATTGCTCTCCAAACCTGCAGCATAACAATAGCATAAAATCTTCTATATGAAAATGAAAATGAGAGGTTTCCTTATATAGGAAAGTGAACGGCTGAGATTAAGAGACAAAAAGAAATGAGCAATGGTGGAGATTAAATCTTGATTGATCCATGTGCTCATTAAAAGCAAAAAGCCCACCACTTAGAAAGATGTGAAGAAAAAGGGATTTTTATTTAATTTATTTCCTTTTTCAACAAAGAAGAATTTAAGTGGGGGTTTTATTTAATTAAAAGAGGGATTTTATTTATAATTAAATAAATTAGAAGAATTTTATTTAATTAAATGGGAGGAGTTTCATTTAATTAAATAAGATGAATTTTATTTAATTAAAAGGGAGATTAAATCTTTTAATTAAATAAAAATGATCAAACCTTAGGAAATATTGAAATAATTGAATTAATTACAATTTGATCAAGGAAATTGATTTGAATTGAAAATGTTCCAAAGCATTGATTCAAGAATTTGATAAATTGATAAATGGGGCCCATAGTCTAGGCGACCATTTTTAGGTGCATACATTTGCCCCTCTTTGACTAATGTGTAATTATCCTAGGAACACATGTAGTCAAAGAATATAGTTGAAGTGTGAGATTGACTTGGGATCACAAAGAAACACAGACATCAACACTATTGTA
The DNA here is from genome assembly GCA_018584345.1 of Thuja plicata. Taxonomy (NCBI): domain Eukaryota; kingdom Viridiplantae; phylum Streptophyta; class Pinopsida; order Cupressales; family Cupressaceae; genus Thuja; species Thuja plicata. The sequence goes on from MU227649.1 coordinate 13,711,906, forward strand.
AATAAGTAATTGACATCAGAACAAAGATAAGTTGATTGCAAAAAGACAAGGTCAACACCATTGTAAATAAGTAATTGACATGTCCGAGATAAGAATCTCAAGAAAGGTTTCCCCAAGCGGAGCAAATGATAGGATTGATAAAACTGAATCAAGGATTTGAAGTTTGATAGGTGCTGCCCCTCGTGATCGAAATTGAAATGAGATAGAGGAGAAACAACAAATTGATAAATTTGATTAAATCAAACTAAAGATAAGGTTCTTGATGTAAGTTGAAAGATATAAGGATCACAGAACCAAGGTAGATCATCAAGCATGAAATATTATGCCCCAAGGTTGAATTAGAAGAAAAGAAGTGGGGTGAAAGTGAATGGAAGATAGAATTTTGGAAGAGGTAGAAAGAAATGGAGAGAAGAAAGAGAATCCGCCTCAAGAGAGAGAATGCCCCAAAATCAATCAACTGTTTAAGATAGAAAATTTTGATTGATATCATGAAAGAAGATAAGTAAATGAAGATTAGAACGTGATCACAGTTGATTAAAAGTCTACAAGAAAGATCAAGGAAAACCCTCACAAACTCATAATGCAGCCAAAAAATGCAAACTAACATAAAATCTAACAATGCAAGCTACAGGGAAATGGAGATGGAGTGAGGAAGGGAGGGAGGTAGGGAGCGGGAGCGTCCGAATTCAACTTTGAATTTGGGCGGGAGAAATCAGGAGGAGGCAGAATCCTCTGAGCGCAGCAAGTAGAATGATGGGAAGGACATCGAGATCACAGGATTGGATCCCGATGCGGGACAGGCGCCAGAGGACCCAAGAGGGGGTCCCAGACAGGAGGCTGGGATGGGGGAAACGAGGAAATGGGCGTCTCTATTTGGCATTAAACCAACAGGTAAATCTTCTTTACCTCTGGTGAAGAATGTGTCAAAACCTTCTCAGGGCAGCTTTCCTATTGAAATCCCAGACCAGACTATCGATTTTTCTATAGCAAGAATGAAAAATTCACTGGTTGGTAGATTTGTAGGAGTGAGACCTAACATCGAAGTGGTTAGGGCTTTTGTTTCCTGAAAATGGGCTTTGAAAGGATAGGTAGAGGTGGTAGCTATGGCTAAGGGATGTATGTCATTCTTTTTTTCGTGCGAAGAAGATAGAATGAATATTCTCTGCAGCGGACCATGGCTGATTGGGAAAAACACTCTTATTCTTGAAAAATGGAGTCTGAATCTTGTATTCGAGGAGGACAAATCTTGACAAGTTCCAGTATGGATAAAGCTACACGGATTGCCTCTTGAATATTGGCTAGAAGATATTTTTTTTGGTATTGCTAGTTCATTTGGTGAACTCTTGTCGATAGATAATGTGACAGCGGCGAGACGGAGGTTAACCTATGCCCGTATCTATGTTGGGATTATGCAGGAAAAGGATATGCCAGAAAAAATAAGTTTGAAATCTAAGCTGGGCATGTGGGAACAGGCCATAGAGTATGAAACTATACCCTTTGCATGTTTCCATTGCAAAAAGGCGGGTCACTGGGCAAAAAAATGTC